>JARYGA010056972.1:0-53549 GCA_030545235.1 Helianthus tuberosus
AAACTTGTCAAAATTCGTTAAAAAAGACACCGCCTGATAAGTGGTATTAAGATAAATGACAAAACTTGTAATTTTTCGTATTCTAAATTATAACAATATCTTAATGTCAGAAGTTGGTCTCATTCCACATGTCTATGTTGTTTTTGAAGTTTGGTGTATATGGGATTTGAAGATCCATATTGACCGGTTATTTAAGGATAACCCAAACGTTTGGAAGTTACCCATTTGTCTTTTTCAAACGGTAACATTCGGCTAGAGGCATACCTTATAATGTTGTATTGTAATATTAAATTAGAAAATAAAGCTACATTTGTTGAAACATGTATTCAAATAGTTATAACTAATTAGTTATTATATTACCAAATACAATTCCTTATTTCATACGTATAAAGTTTAAACTCAAATCTTTTGAAATTTTGAAAGTATTTTAAGTTATTTGTCTTTAAACTTAATTGGGGATCTCAAAACAAAATTTATTGTAGGTGTGACTTGGAAATTGGAATATGTGTTTTTTAATAATTTTTAGTGAGAATAAAAGAATTGTAACTTCTCCAAGTGCCGCCTAGAATTGGAATGATGTAAATTTGTAGAACATGGAGGGGCCACGTCAAATGGCTTTAGGTGCCTTGTTGTCACTGCCAAGCTGTTACATATTGTCCTTAACAAACTTATTTTCACTTTCCACGTTGCAATTGGTGGGTCCCTAGTCCCTACAACCTAGTTGCTTCCTCGTTTTATACTCGTTTCTCAGGTTGTGCTAAACGTAGCCATCTTTCTTCAGTTTACATGTCGTACCATGCTCTCAAGTTTCAGATCACCAACATTTTCATTTTCATACTGAAAAGTTAAAAAGTACCCCCTTAATCTGACGTTTTCAGAGGTCATATGATAAAATATTAGAGAAGTGGAGTACGTTTAGCCAATTATTTTTGTTATGGCCATATGTAAACGAATTTAGTTAATCATTTCTATTCATGACTATTTGAGCTTAAACACCAACTTGGGCATGAACTCGAGTATAATTTGGGGTTCTTCTAATAACGCATTTAAAGTTGAGCTTCTTGTAGTTGTCGGTTCTCATCATCCATTTAGATTAAGGATAAATGACGAAGAGATAAATCAACCTTTTTAAGTGAACTTTGTAATTTATGCAAACATGTGTTGAATAAAAGTGTAAACGTCATTTAGTAATGATCTACAAGTGAATTGCAACCACTTATGCTCTAAGAGTTGAAGTAAACTTGAATGTTGAAAAAGTATAGTTAAGAAGTGTATACCTTGTGCATTTAATGAATACATTGAAGAGTTAAGGGTCAATACAAGATGTAATGATTATATGCCAAAGAAATGTGAACCAAAAACACATGAAAACATTTAAGATGAAAGTTGAACTCTATGGTTCAATACTAAGGCATGGAGTAATTTTAGGATATTTGGAGTAGTGTAGATGTAAAGTTGTAGACACCCGTCTACAGACTACAGTTTGCCGTTTAAAAAAGTTGAAGTAAACCCAATGTTGAAAGCATAGTTGTGAGGTATCTTTTGTGTTATGCTCAACAACTCAGTCAATAATCTAGTCGAACTTAAACTAGTGCATATGTTTGATCAAGGCGACCAAACACTTAGATTAGTCGTGCTAGGATAATGCATAACTATTTAAGCAACGTGACACGCAATTTTGCATTTCATCTAGTGGTGACTTTTGTATTATCATTGGACTTGCATTTAAAATTAAGGGAGGTCAAGTAATAATATAAGTAGGAGATGTAAAAAATACGTTTGAACAAACTTAAATGAATTCAAAGTATTGAAATGTGATTAAAGATGAAATTTACACTAACTCAATAAATGGTTAGTGCACCTTATTATATGTCTATGAAAAAATGTTACGCGACAAAACATTGGATAATTTTTGTTACGAGCAAACAAAGGCTCATTGTAGAATGAAACATAAAGTATACATACGTTCGCGTTGTTGTTGAATAGTCAATTTAGCATTTCTATAAGGTTTTATGCTTATAAGATATTTAGAATTGGTTTTTCTATTCAAAAGGGGGTGGCGGCGCAACTTGTTGCCCGACTACCTGCCATTGCTTTGTAATTGCCCTTTTTTCGTGTGGAATGATATCAAATATTTTAATTTTTAATATATGATTTGTCTTTTAGACCCTTATGTTAACAGATATACGAATGTTCAAATCCTTAATACTTTCGAAACTATTATAACATATAAACAATTGTCAGCATATACGACTGCACGGTATGAGAGGCTTGGATGTGGCTTAGGGCAAAGGTTGTTAATGATGTGGCAATGTGTGGTTGGTTGTTATTGTTTGGTTTTATTTTGATTCGATTGGTTGTTTATATTTTAATTGTTTACTTTTTTTAAACCCCTTTAAGCCCCTCTCACTCCGTGCTTTTTGGACAAAGCACCCTCCGTTGACGTGATAACCACGTGTCGTTTCATGTCCTCCTTTCAAGCATCTCCACTCCGAGTAGGTTAGGTGCTAAAAACTAAACGCGTTAAAAATGTATTTCAAATACATGAGATGAAATTAGAACTTAAAAAAATAGATATGATAACATTAGAGAAACTTTGTTATGTATCAAGTCCCTAATTCAAAATATATAAGACTGAGTGTAGTGGGGCGACTCCCACCCCCAGGTCGCCTGGAACACCGCCCCCGGGGGCGACTTGGGTGGCGACCCCCCTTGCCCGTCTCAAACTCGTCGCCCAACTCACACATTTGATTTCAAATATATCCGTTGCCTAACGGATAGTTTGGCCAAGTTTTATTATTATTATTTTTTAAATCCAACCTTTATAAATAAATACCACATATCAAACACTTTTTTACCACAATCTTCTCTCAATTCATCAAAATTTATACCAATCTTCTATCAACTCATCAAAATGTATCCCCACAACATCCCTCCTTTCAACCAAAATACACAATCTTCCAATCCACAACCCGATTTGGCCGACCCAAACGTTTTAAATAACCCCGCTTTTTACGCCTATTTCAATAATATGCACGTTGCTAGCCCTACACCGCAAGTATACTACAACAATACGACGATACCGCAACATATGGGGTTCACCACTTGGAACACACAACAACCCGGTGGTTTTCAAAACGTTGGAGGATCGAGCCAACAAAATGGTATAAATTTTTTAGATATTTTTTTTGTAAAGAATATGTTTTTTTTTAACTTTGTTTGTATTCCATCTAGTGGTTGATTTAGATGACGAAGAAGTTCCGGAGACCCAGTTCGATGTCGGTCAAAAAAAGAAACGTTCACACAAGAGGAAAACACCGGGTGAAGAACGCTTGAAAACCAAACCGATACCATGGACTTCCAACGAGGAAATGAGCTTGTCAAAGGCTTGGCTAGAAATAACCGAAGACCCGAGATGTAGTAACTATCAAAAGGAAAAAACATATTGGTCTCGTATTTACAACGTTTTCCTCAAGTTGGAAGATCAAGAAGAAGGATACCGTGATGCCGATGGTATCGGCGCGAAGTGGCGTAAAATGCGTCCTTTGATTCAAAGTTTCAACCAAATATACACTCGCCTAAGTAACTCGCGTGTGCGCCAAAGTGGTTCCGACGATGCGATGCTCCAAGCAAACGCCCAAAATGAATTCCGAGCCGAACACAAGAGGGCGTTTCCTTATCTTGCTATTTGGCAATTTTTAAGAAGGAGTTCGAAATTTCACATAGTCATCGCCTTCGATCCATTTAAAACTCGTGGCCAACCGTCGGCTAAGCGGTCAAAAACCTCATCCTCAAACGACCAACAAAGTACCGGTTCGGACGCTCGGTGCCAAATAAATCTCAACGACATTGAGGAAGACAACGAAGAGCCACATGAAGAGGCCGAACCATTTCAACCACCACAACGACCGGTTGGCCGAGATAGGGCCAAAAAAGCCGCCCAAACGTCTTCTAGCGGTGCACGAATCGACTACACCGAAACGTTCGAAAAAGTGACCAATAAGTTAGACGGGTTGTTGCAAACGAGCCAACAACGGATCAACTTAAAAAAAGAACACGGGGACCGAAAGCTAAAGCTGAAAGAAAGTCGTCAAAAAGCACTTGATTTGCAAATATTAACAACCGACACGACAAACCTTACTGGAGCCGAGCTCGCTTTAGCCGAGCAAATGAAACAAGAAATTCGAGAAAAATATAACCTTTGTTGAAGTAATTTTTTTATTTTGGTTGAAGTAATTTTTTTTTTAGTTGATGTATTTTTTTATTTTGGTTGAAGTATTTTTTTTTTAGTTGATGTATTTTTTTTATTTTGGTTGAAGTAAATTTTTTTTAGTGGTTGAAGTAAAAAAAGACTTTTATAAAAAATAGGATTTTTTTATATCTTTTACATAAAAAAAAACAAAATAAATCAATCCACGTGTCGCAAGACGCCCCACCCAGCAAGGTTGCCCCACTACCCCTTTTTTGGTCAGAATCCTCTTATGTGACGTGGCGCCACGTGTCGCAAGGCGCCCACTCAAAAGGTTGCCCCACTACACTCGGTCTAAAATGCCGCGTTATCAAAAACAAGTGATGCCTTACATGATTTGAAATGACATGAGTTAGCGTATTATAAAAGGTTTCTTAAAAAAAATGCATTAAAATACAAGTTAAATGCTATTTATAAGAAAAGAAAAAAAAAAAACAATTGCTAAACTTTTAATATATAAAATTGGTTACCGTTTCATGCAATTATCCGTTTCCATATAGAAATGATCACAGATAAAAAAATAAATAATGTTCACAAATAGACAAGTAGACGTTTTGGACAATTAATAAACACCTCCTTATACTTCTACGTATTGGCAAATGTTGCACAAGTTTGTTTATAGTTGTCTTAAAACACCCTCAACGTAATTAAACGTGTAATTAAAGTTAAACATATACATATAAGGGTGTAAAAGGAGTGGTTAAACACTTTGGAGTGACAAACTAAAAAATCGACCAATCAGAGTGCGTCACGTCAATCAGTTAAAAGTGTTTAAACTTTGGTGAAAAATGTTGGCAGTGGTTTAGACATTTGGTGAAGTGGTAAACTTTAAAAAAAAAAGGAAAATGTGTGATTGGTTGAGAGATGGCATGGACCCCACCCACACACCCCCTCTCTCTCTCCTTCCTCCCCTCACCGCATCATCAACACACCAACGATTTGGTAAACTTTGAGTGGTAAACTAGTGTTCGTGGTGGTCTTACCGAGTGGCAAACTCACTTTGCCGAGTGAGTTTGCCGCCCACTCCGAACACCCTAAGTCATATGCATAACTCATATCTCAACACTAATTATTAGTTTCTACAACATCACGCGTTTGTAAAGGTTTGAAATATCAACAATTACTATACAAACGACGGTTAATAGTTAACTAATCAAAGACATTAACTTTAGATACACAATTATCAACTTTTAAACATTTAAAATTTAATTTTAATTTTATTGTAAGATATGAATTGATAAAATATTAAAAATCTTAATGGAAAGCTCTATATTTTTATCTTTTATAGTAATCTGGATTATGATATATCACAAACAAATAAATAACCAAAATAGTATTTTTCTAAATAGTTTTAAGATCATGACCTTAATTGTCACACTATGAGATTTTCTTTTAGTTTTTGCATAACTTCATCCTAAAGATTTAATTACTGACTCGTTTTGTAAACGATGTAAAAGAAGGTAAATCACGTATATTTTTTTTTTAGTTTATTTCAATTTTCAATACTTGCCAAGTTACATCAAAACAGAAGGTAGACGGGCAACAAGCTGCGCCGCCACCCCTTTCTGAATTGTAAACCCTAATCTACCAAAGATAAAACCCCGTCCCCCTGAGGTTGAGCAATTGTTGTGGATGACCCGTTGGACCCTGGTCAGGAATTGGATAGCTTCTGGCGCTAGGGAGCCAAATGTGTCAAAGGCAAAATGTAACGCCCTAACACGTTTTAACCAAATTTTGACGCAGCGGAAAATACATACCAAAAATTTCTTTATAAGTTATTCTTTCTTTCTTAAATACATTAAACCCTTTTTCCTAAATTAATTAAAAACTAACATACGTATATCGAATTAAGTGACCACATACACACCCAAGTACAACCCATGTCTTGACTCGATCTTCAACCGCTTACACATCTTGAACAAACATTCCTAAACCTGTACAACCTGCAGTCACCACAACCAATTACTTCATTAGCAACCAGTGACATAATATATATATACTTTAAAACGTGCATAATCAAGCATCAACATCTCTTATTCTCGTTCATATAAGTCCATTCGTCCATCCATTCGGACACTCTCGTACGACTTCCATACTTAACCTTCACTCTCCATTATTAGTATACCTGCACTCTCATTTTATTCTTAACAGAAAACAATTAACATCATTATACTTTCCTTTTCACTTTCGACTTCTTTTTCCGTAAACTTACCTATTTACTTTCTTTGTTTAATACTTTCACATGTATCACAATAATGATCATAGTACAATATATTTTACATCTAAAGTGTAAGTCCGGGATTTACTTACCTTACTCGTCCGTATTTGTATTCGCTTACTTGAGTCTTCTTGTCCCGTTAGCCTTCCACGCTCCCATCCATCTTGACATGATTCCTATACTTTCATGTCATTACATTAACATCCTTATTAGCATACCTGACTATTCATATGAACGATCATATCAAGTTCATATCTCACATATGTATTCCATTAGCCGATTCAAACAAGCATATAGCATACTCAACATCATCATAACACAACCTTCACATATTATTGTCATTTAGACATTTCATCAAACACGTGGCGTGCGTACTACTTCCTAGGCACCATGTACAACTAGTTTATGCATAATCTTCCTAGTTCATTCATATTTCATCAAATCTTCTTAATAATCAACAAGTATCATTAGCACATAAACATCAAGCATAGCATCATCATATTTCTCCTAATTCATCTAACAAGAATCCATCATACCCACATAATACATCAATCTTTCCACAAGACTTGGACATAAATGGTGATTCTAGTCATCATCTTCACCATAACTAACGGGTTTCACCTCTAATCATCAAATTAGCACTAACCATACGTAACCGATGTTCTATACGAGGGTTCTAACCCTTGTACATGATTAATTTCATATTAACTCACGGATTAGAACATAACCCACTTCACCCATGATCACAAATCTTAAATTTAAGACATACCTTATGATCCCCTCGTGATAGTGATCATTTATCCATGCTCGGTTATGATTTTAGACTTCATTCCACCCTTCAATTTGAAGATTTATCAAGAACTAGGGTTTGAACCCTTGTTCTTCTTCTTCCTGATCGTCTCACACACACACGAAGTGTGTGTGTGTGTGTGATTTCCTTTATTTAATAAATCATGTTTCCTTTTTAACGGTTTTGGTCCCTCAACTTCGTTTCAATTAATAAAGAGACTAACACTCATTATCTTGTTACTTATATATACATGTCACCACTTGGTAAATTATTCCTAGTCAACTTTTATTTACGGGTCGCTTTTACCCCAAACGGTAATTTACCCGTTCCTTTATATTAACCGGGTTTAAATTATCAAACCCCATTTTTGGGGTGTTACATTCTCCCACGTGCAGCTTGGGTTGTTGTAGCTGCTATTGCTGTGGTTGTTGTTGCTGTGGTTGCTGTTGTGGCTCTTGTTTCACAACACGCTGCGGGCAGACATTGGCGAAGTGGTTTGGGTCACCTCATGTGTAGCCAGCACGTTCGTGAACAACTGGTGGTGGAAGTGCTGGATTGACTTGGGGAGCGAGAGGCTAAGCTGGTAGTGCTTCGAGAGCCTGAGGAGCTTGCTGACGAGGGCTTGAGCGGCAGTTGGCTGTGTAGTGCCCATAGATGTTGCAGTTGACACAGAAACGGAAGTTTGTCTCTGTTGGATGAAGATAGGTTCAAGTAGGTCATAGTGGGTGATTCCCAGTATATGCACGCTTAGCGGGAGGTGCGTTGCAATAGCAACCTAATGAGACTGGTTGTTGGGCGGCATGACTACCGCACAGTTCTTGCTAGAGTTCCTTTCCTTGCGACTCTTGCGATTAGACTTGGGAGCTTGAGGTGGAGCAGTGTCGGTGCTGGGCGTTGCAGTAGCTTGGTTAAGACTCTTGGTCAAGGTCTTGAATGCACCATCCAAGACTCGCTTATCGTTGATTTCTGCTGCGAGCTGATAAGTTTCCTCAATTGTTGCTGGTTTCACTGCTTGAGCAAAGTCAGCGACACAGTCATGGAGAGCACGGATGCACTTCTTGATAACTTTATCAGGAGTGTCCACTTGACTTGGACAGATGATGCTCAACTGCTTGAATTGGGCAGTGAGACCAGCGTTATCACCTCCAACATGCTTGATGTTCCAGAATTCGTTTTCCAGCTTCTAGACTTCATGGGAGGGCAAAAATTCCTTCATCATGAGCTCTTTCAGCTCCTTCCATGTGAGACCATAAGCTGCATCATTTTCGCGCCTGTTGCGCTCGGTGGTCCACCAGTCAAGTGCCCTTGACTGAAATACACCAGTGGCGTTGACAGTGCGGAGATTCTCGGGACATCCACTTTGTCAGAAAGTGACTTCGATCGAGTCAAACCATTGAAACATCTGACTGGGTCCATCTTCACCAGTAAAGGTCATAAGACCACAGGCCCTGAACTGCTTGAAGCTGAACGGAGCTTTGGGCGAGTCATAAGACCGAAGAGTTGCTGCTGACAGCGTGAATTTCACTGACAATCTGAGGGATCACCTTAGCCATTTCCTTGGCCATGAGAGAGGCGATGCATTTGTCAGCATTATTTCATTGGATGTTTCGGCGAATGTGAGATGCTAATGACGACATCTTCAAGTGTGAGTTCCTCTTTAGATGTCATCATGAGGAATTAGACGAGATTCGATTATAACGGGTTTGTTGAAAAGTTTAGCGTTCTCTACAACATATTTATTATTATTACTCATATAAGGCACAAAAGCACGTAATCACATAAGCACATAATCACGTATTTGCACCTATACACATAAGCACATATTAGCACATAATTTACATGACACATATTTTGCCCGTATTCACCTTTAAACGCCTCCCTGGGATCTCACAAGTTGCTTAAATAAATAAGACTGCTTGGTTCGTTCGCGATTAGTTAACGTTTTGGATTGCGAGAGCTGTGTGAGTTGTGTGCGTTTTGTAAAGCGGGAAGCGATAAGTCGAAACCATAAACTTAAAAATTTACAAATTCAAAACACATAGTCGCGATAAATTCGATGATGCGTAAAAACGATGATTGCAGGCTTAAAATTATTAGAGTGTCTTGGGTGTTGAGACATCGACTACCCAAAGTGATTCAACCATCCCAATAAGTTCGAGCACACGCGTTGGCCTAATAGACTATGCTCTTACCATGATACGGCTAACGACATTCATCCTTCCAGTTACTACGTGACTCGGGTCACTGAAACAGTCGAGACTTTGGTGAGATCTTTTAAAAATCAATTTAGGGAGTGGAACGGGTTATTAAGATGCAGGTTTCACCCCTAACTCGACAACTTCGCTCCTAACTGTGGTTGTTCTCTCTGAATAATTTCGGAAGTTCCACTAGATTGAGATGGAGATTTCTGTCGAGATATGGATATCATTCCTTACTCAACGAAAGATCCTCGTGCTAAGAGTAATACGTGGGATGAGGGATTGCTTCGAGAGTTCTTGGTTTTCACACCTAATCTCGACACAATCACCCATTGGTGTGTATTGTATTAGCCTTAGGAAAGGAAAATAAGTGTTTAGCCTTAAGAAAGGCTCCCTTTATATGAAGCCAGTAGGCTTGTACGAAGGTGCAAGATCGTGGGTGTCACACCCCCAAAATCCACCTGCGGAATACCACCGCTTGGAGGCGTGACTGACCAGGATCCAGCCACCAATCATATTGAACAAGCAAACATGTAATTATAAAAGTTCAACCAATACCATTGGTGTCCAAACAAAACATAATTTACGTTGCAAGCGGAAGCATAACGTTTAAAAACCGAAACATAGGTTTAATTGTTTCAAAGTTTAACATGGCACACAACTGTCCATGTCCCACAACGACTCTCTCCCATGCAAGCTCCAGCTAAGTACCTATTGACCTGCAAAGCATGTAGTAACGAGTCAACAACAAGTTGAGTGAGTTCACGGTTGGGTGTTCATTTTAAGTTGTTCCAAAAACAGTTTCCTTTAACTGGCATCCTGCCGTGGGGGTTACCCCATAGTTGAAAACGTGATTTGTTTACCCATTTACTCTGGCAATGCAACCGTGGGGGTTACCCCATGTTAGTTCTCTGGCATTTCGGCCGTGGGGGCTACCCCATGTATACACTAGACTCGTTACCATATCGACTGCTGACTGTAGTCATGTTTATGTGCCCTGAACTGTCAATGTCTATCATCATTGACGTGCCAGTAGTCCATTAGTTCACGCCCGTCCTCTGCGGCACGGTGTGAGGTTTGTCAAACCTAAATAGCGCTATCTAACTAATGACCCGCTCGCCATTGGCCCGGCGATTAAGTCGATACAAAAATGAGGGACTTCGTGATAGAGTTTTGGTCTAGTACGAGCTATCTGTCCATGAGGACGAGGAATTATATTCCTGATCCAATACTGTCCTACCCAAGAAAGGACGAGGAATCCATGTTCCTTAACCCCATTCCCAACCCAGGGAATCCCATGCTTTGTAGAGGGTGTGAACTCACCTTGGTTTGCTCGGCAGATACACAGAAAGGTCAATCAAGTTGTAAGTGGTCAACTACGTCCTAACATATATACCATTCAAGTCAGGTTCATATCCAAGTAGTGCACGTATGTTCTACACGTATTGTACACAAGTAACGATCATGGCATACATGTCTAGCATGGCAGTTCATCAACAGTTCATAACAAGTTCCACAGTAACATTCACGTAACAATCAAAGTCTAAGTGTGCGGCCCAACTACTTAGGCCCATAGCAGTGTGCAAGTCCAAACATTGTGCACAACATACGCATTCATCAGCAACACGTGAAGCCCATAAGTTCGGCCCAAACACCTAAGCACGTAGCAGGGTGCAAGTCCAAATCAGAAGGAGTGTGTACGTGGTCTCGAGTCGAGACTAGAGATCTCGAGTCGAGACTGTGCGGTCTCGAGTTATACCTACGAGTTCTCGAGTCGCAACCGTGGAGGTCTCGAGTCGCAACTGGACCCGCAACCATGGTCTCGAATTTTGCTGTTTTGTGCTGATGTGGTGTGGTCTCGAGTCGAGACTAGAGAGTTCTTGACTCGTAACCTGTGTCGCAACCTGCGGTCTCGAGTCGTCATGTGGTGATCTCGAGTCAAGACTGAAGGTCTCGGCTGGAACATCTGCTGATTTCCGACATTGTACTAGCCAATGGGATTTCGATTTCATGCACAGTGTGTACTATCCATACAAACATGTTTCCTTGTCTAACACTAACCGAAAATGGTTCAAACACCTCAATTTCCAATATTCAAGGCACATTCATAGCACATGCATGTTGTTCATCATACATTCAACTAGTTCTTCATTTTAGGGTTTTCATTTTACAACATGCTTCATCAATAAAGTTTATCCTAGCATGAACTCAAGTTGATAACATCATCGGTTCCTACATCTAGCACATTCAAACAATGTAATAACATGCTTAAATAAGATTTATCATCCACATGCTAATGCGATTTTATGAACACAAACCCCCTCATTTATACATAAACATAACTAACCCATTCGGATTCAAACCCATGTAGAACCGATTACTAATATTTCATCATCACATAACAACAATCTTAGCACCGATTATTCAAGGAGTATATATTCATCATGTATAAAACTTAACAAGCAAACATATTATCAAACAACTTCATCCTACATCATCATCAACCGAAACATCACACAATACATAGCATGAATCACTAACCGGTTAGGTTCTCTAGGTGTGAGGGTATGAAGAAGTCGATGAATAAGCTTCCAAAGGAGATCCTAAGCTTGAACCGAGAGCCCTTTGTTGTCATCGGTTGAATCCGAAAGGAGAGGAGGGAAGACTTGTGCTCCTAGGGTTTTAGTGAGAGAGAATGTAGGAGAGTATGTGTGAGGGTGAGTGTGGGTTGTCCAAAGAATGGCAAAGTTGGCTAGGAGTATGAGATATATACTAGCTCTAAGTTGGTTCACCCTAGTGGGTTTTCGAGTGGGGGTGAAGAGAAGCATGGCCCAACCGGCCCAATAGTTACACTATTCACTCGAGACCGAGTGGTCTCGAGTTGGGTTCTTGTGTTTCGGTTCACATAAACACACGCATACATACAAGCACAACACATAATCACATAAATCCACTTATATCATTCATTAAACCGACAAGTTAACTAGTCACATAACGTTCAAGCATGTTACATCGAGATACAATGAAAGGTTCTAAATTTCGGGTTGTCACATCATCCCCAAGTTGAAAGAAATTTCGTCCCGAAATTTGGTAAGCACTCACTGAGGAAGCTAGTTAAGTTGTATGGTTTTCCTGGGGTGTCACATCCTCCCCCCGTTAATCTGGAATTTCATCCCGAAATTCCGTAGCTTCAGCCTCAGTAGTGGTTGTACCATTTTCGAATAGTTGGGGATACTTTTGTTTCATCTGGTCTTCGCGTTCCCAGGTGAACTCTGGGCCGCGACGTGAGTTCCAACGAACTCGAATGAGAGGTATTCTAGTGCTCTTGAGGACCTTAACATTCCGGTCCATGATTTCAACTGGTTCCTCGACGAATCGTAACTGCTCGTCGATAGTGAGTTCCTTCAGAGGAACTATGTGGGTCTCATCTGACAGACACTTCTTAAGATTCGACATGTGGAAAACGTTGTGAACTGCACCGAGTTCTGCTGGTAGGTTCAGTCTGTAGGCCACCCTGCCTATTTTCTCGATGATTTCGAAAGGTCCGACGTATCGTGGGTTAAGTTTGCCTCGTTTACCAAAACGAACCACACCCTTCCAGGGTGAAACTTTGAGTAGTACCCGCTCCCCAACCTGGAGCTCAAGTGGTTTCCTGCCCTTATCGGCGTAGACTTTCTGACGGTCACGAGCCACCGCCATGCGTTGTCGTATTTGAGCAATTCATTCAGTTGTGTCTACCACATGTTCTGGACCAGTGATCTGACTATCCCCCACCTCTGCCCAACAAAGAGGTGACCGGTATTTACGTCCGTACAATGCCTCAAACGGAGCAGCTTTAATGCTGGTGTGGTAGCTGTTGTTGTACGAAAATTCCACAAGTGGCAGATGCTTTTCCCAGCTGTTGCCAAAGTCGATTACACATGCATGAAGCATGTCTTCTAAGGTTTGAATAGTGCGCTCAGACTGCCCGTCCGTCTGAGGGTGATACGCTGTGCTCATGTCTAATCGCGAGCCAAAGGATTTGTGCATCGCCTGCTACAGTTCTGAAGTAAAACGCGCATCTCAATCCGAGATAATAGAGGTGGGCACCCCGTGCCTCGAAACAACTTCCTTAAGGTATACGTCTGCTAGAGTGGAGAACTTATCCGTTTCCTTGATAGCCAAAAAGTGTGCAGACTTTGTGAGTCGATCCACGATTACCCAAATAGTATCATTTCCGCGCTGGGATCTAGGCAGGCCAGTAACGAAATCCATGGAAATTTGCCCCCATTTCCATTGAGGTATCTCTGGTTGTTGGAGTAGGCCGGAGGGTTTCTGGTATTCAGACTTGACTCTCGCACAAGTCAAACACTTGCTGACGTAAGTTGCTATGTGGGCCTTCATGCTAGGCCACCAATACGTAGTTTTGATATCGTGGTACATCTTATCCGAACCAGGATGTATCGAGTAGCAAGACTTGTGTGCCTCATCCATCACAAGCTCTCGTAGGTTGCCATAGAGTGGGACCCAAATGCGTCCCGTTACGTAGTGAGCACCGTCTTCTTTTTGTTCTAATCGTTGTCTTGAGCCGCGTAGGGCTTCAGCCCTGACGTTTTCTGGTTTCAATGCTTCTATCTGAGCAGCTCGTATTTGGGAGGGAAGACTAGAATGTATAGTGAGTTGTAAAGCTCGCACGCGCTTAGGTGCGGTGTCCTTTCGACTGAGGGCGTCGGCCACAACATTGGCCTTGCCCGGATGATACCTAATCGAGCATTCGTAGTCATTCAGTAGTTTGACCCATCGTCGTTGTCGTATATTCAGTTCCTTCTGCTTGAAGATATGCTCGAGGCTCCTGTGGTCGGTGTAGATGGCGCATTTGGTACCGTACAGGTAATGTCGCCATATCTTAAGTGCAAAAACAACAGCTCCCAGCTCTAAGTCGTGCGTAGTGTAGTTTCTTTCATGAACTTTGAGTTGGCGTGAAGCGTATGCTATAAATTTATCTCGTTGCATCAATACACAACCAAGACCCTGAATTGATGCGTCGCAGTAGACCACAAAATCGTCTGTGCCCTCTGGCAGTGAAAGGATAGGGGCGCTGCAAAGTCTATCCTTTAGATGCTGAAATGCTAACTCCTGTGCATTTCCCCATCGATAAACAACTCCTTTCTGCGTTAGTGAGGTGAGAGGCTGTGCAATCTTGGAAAAATCCTTAATGAACCTCCTGTAGTAACCTGCCAAACCCAAGAATTGGCGAATTTCCTTTGGTGTATGAGGTGCAGGCCAGTTCTTAACCGAGTCCACCTTGGATGGATCAACATGAATCCCATCCTTGTTTACCACATGGCCTAGGAAATGGACCTCGCGAAGCCAGAAGTCGCATTTCGAGAACTTTGCATAAAGTTGTTCTGTTCGAAGGAGTTCCAACATAAGTCGTAGATGCTGCTCATGTTCCTCCTGACTCTTAGAATAGATCAGGATGTCGTCGATGAAGACTATAACGAACTTGTCCAGATAAGGCTTGCACACTCGATTCATCAAGTCCATGAAAATCGCAGGTGCGTTTGTCAGCCCAAAAGGCATGACTAAAAACTCATAGTGTCCATAATGAGTTCTAAAAGCTGTTTTGGAGACGTCCTCTTCTCGGACTCTCAGCTGATGGTATCCCGATCTCAAATCAATCTTTGAATAGTAGCTCGACCCTTGCAGCTGGTCGAATAAGTCGTCAATACGGGGTAGAGGATAATGATTCTTCACCGTCACCTTGTTGAGTTCCCGGTAGTCGATGCACATTCTGAAGGTACCGTCTTTCTTTTTCACGAATAGCACTGGAGCTCCCCAGGGCGATGAGCTAGGTCGAATAAACCCCTTATCCAAGAGTTCTTGCAGTTGCGTAGAGAGTTCTTCCAACTCTGATGGAGCTAAACGATAAGGTGCACGAGCTATAGGCGCAGCTCCAGGAGCTAGTTCAATCTGAAATTCGACTCGGCGATGAGGCGGCAGACTAGGTAATTCCTCAGGAAATACCTCAGGATAGTCGCGTACAATTGGAAAATCTTCTATCTTCCTCTCTTTCTCTGAGGTGTCAGTAACGAGAGCCAAAATGGCAGTGTGGCCCTTTCGCAAGCACTTCTGGGCCTTAAGGAAAGAGATGACGTTCTCAACAGCACCCTTCTTGTCGCCACGAATCATGAGAGGTTCACCACTGGAACCAGGAATACGAACAATCTTCTCGTTACAAAGAATCTCTGCTCGGTGTTGGGATAACCAATCCATCCCAATGACAACGTCGAAACTACCCAAGACGATAGGAATGAGGTCAATAGAGAAGGTCTGGTTAGCAAGAACAAGTTTACAACCCTTGACTATGTGTGTGGCCTCTAAACTCTTACCGTTTGCTAGCTCTACAGTTTGCTTGTTGTTCAAGGGTGTTGGAATACGCTTAAGCATTTGACTAACTTCTAGTGACACGTAGCTAGTATCGGCACCCGAATCAAACAAAACTGTAACATAAAAGTCGTCGAGAAGGAACTTACCCGCCACAACATTGGGGTCGTTCCTTGCTTCGCCTTGGCCGATCACGAACGCCCGCCCCCTGGCTCCATTGTTGTTGTTGTTCCCATTGTTACCATTCCCCTGATTATTGTTGTTGTTGTTGTTGTTCTGGTTCCTGTTCAGTTGGGGACAATCTTTCTTGAAGTGGCCTTCAGCTCCACACTGAAAGCACCCTTTGTTGTTACCCTGCTGCTGCTGCTGCTGCCGCTGGTTCTGTGGGGCCTGTTGTTGACGGTTCTGGTTGGCGGGATATAAGCTCCTGCAATCCTTTGCAGCGTGACCTGGCTTGTTGCACCGATGACAGTTACCCCTGGTGCATGTGACAACCCTCATTAAACCAGGTATCCGTACAACTTAATTAATAATTAATTATTGCTTAATTACTGTGCTTGCTTGAACTTGTGAATAAACTGCTACTTGAATACTGATACATGTACTTACTTGCATCATACTTTACTTGCTGTCACTACATTATTTACATGCTGAACCTTAGTGACAAACATGATGCACAAAAAGCACAGTAGCACTATAACGGATAACCTATTGAACATGCTGATAAGCCAGCATCAGGCAAACACTGCCTCTAAGGCCTGTAAGAGCCAGAAATATTTTGCTACACTAGTGGTGAGTGTAGGGATACAAGGGTTGTAGAACTGCGTCTCTAGGATTAAGTTACAATGACTGGATGTGCCTAAAACGTACTCTAAGTACAAAATTCAGCACTTTACAAAATAATTCAGCTTTTAGCTAACTAATAAAGTGCCAAAACATGAGAAAAATATTACTAGACACTTTCCAAAGTGTCAGAAATGAGTTGTGTCACTAAAAGGGGTAATAACGACACTTTAAAGCTTTGTTAAGCACTTTAACGGATTACTATCCAACCGAACAACCGGACTATACCCGGAACATGAAAATATTGTTATTTTCATTATTTATCTTTTTCTGAGCCAGTTAGGGTCCCTGAATACCCTAACACCCATTGTAACGTGTGACACACCACTAACCAGGTTAAGCACTTAACTAACTTACTTAACCTAACTATTATCCTAACAATCTAGTTAGAATCGGACTAGGACCCCCCCCCCCTCTCTAACCGTCCCCAACTAAGAGGGGACACACTTGTCCTAACTTTGATTATTATAATCTAGTTTGTTTAATATCTAGCAAGCATATAATCCAATGGTTAATACTCTTGATTTTGGTCTATAAGTTCATGGTTTAACACAACATAATCATCCATCTCACAACTCACCACTCACACCTCTCTCTCTCTCCCTTTGGCTCTCGGCCGAACCCACACCCACACACCCATCCATTTTCGAGTTTGATCTTGCAAGTTCCAAGCATCTACAAGTGTTAAGGGTCGCATGTTAGGAAGCTTGGTGCAATCGGAAGGCGAAGGACCTCTTTATCTTGCTTTTATCCACGCGTTTTTCGCATAGATTCTTCCCTAGCCTCGAGCTAGTGGTATGTTGCTTAAATCACCTTCTTGAACTATTCTAATGTGGTTAAAACAATATATGACGGTTAAAACTCGATAACTTACAAGATGAAGCATAAAAGTCTACTTAAAACGCTAAAAATGGTGGTTAATAGCTCATGTGTTGTGTAAATCATGTAGTATTTGATTTATGTGATTATTTGGACCTGATCTACGTTGTGGTAGCTCGGATCATCATTTAACCCGGTTTAGTCATGATCTTGGATTATGACATAAAGCTTGTTTAAGTATAACAAGGGTTAGAAGATGAAACTCTACCACACAAGAATCATGAACTTGTGTAAAAGTGTTTTAGTTTGTACAATAGTGTTTAAAACTAGTAGATCTACGTATCTACAAGCGGTATTTTCAAAGGACCACGTGTCAAGAGAAAACATAATTTTAAAAGACGAATCTTACACTAACAAGAATGGTTTTTAGAACACACAAGTGTGTAAACACTTGTGTAACACAAAGTTTCGACAAAATAACTATTTTTGAAAAAGATGACGAGAAGTTGTAAAGATGGAACTTCCCTAAAAACGAGGTTTTTACAAAATCGGATTGTTTTATGTAAAGATCCACTAAAAGTAATGGGATTTACTTCATAGTTTGAATAAATCACAAAGTTCATGAAATTTATACGATTTATATACATATTTTGACTAGTTTATGATTTGAACATTGTTTTGGTTGAATGAGAAAATTGTTGGTTGATTTGTAAAAGAAAATGATACGCTTGAAAGCGTGGCCACCTCCAGTTACAGAGGAAACTCTGGCGAAAATTTTACAAAAGCCTAACACTTAGAAATATTTTCACTATAAGTGTTAGAAATACATTTTGACTTGTTTTCAAAATATAAGTTTCGCCACGACTACATTTACAAAACATCGGAGGTGGGATTTTCACAAAATAAAACGTGATACATATATATATTTAGTATGTATTTATCACAACATCACTTGTATAAGTGTTTATGATTATTTTGTGAACTACGTAAATATTATTTTTAGAGTAAAAATAATATTACTAAGTATTATTTTGGGAAAATCACATGTATTAAAATATAATATTTTTGAGAAGAATATTTATATTTTGGGAGTTAGAAATAAAATATATTAAGTGAGACTTAATAGTGTAATCCAAGTTATACGAACGCACATGTATTAAATCCCCCATCCTTGGGAAGGAGAATAACTACCAAGTATACAGAATGTAAACACGAAATAGTTGCCTAACTATTTCTCAAAAACTTAAACCATAAAGCTAAGGCACGGCCGTCCGTCTAATAGAGTTAGCACGTGTAGGTCGTCATACAGCTGATCGATTTGGAGGCATACTTGGTAGAGACGCACCACTGTGAGTTCATGTCCCCCTTTTCTCTAACTGTTTTCAGTTTTCTTAACTGCGGGGGTGAAATACATGTTACTTTGATTACAAGTACTTTATACACGGTATGGTTAGCGTAAGGAGGTTTACTACTTAGATCATGTGAGTGGGTAGGAGCAATATGAGGCCATTAGTCCTCATAACGGGACCGAGGGACAGGAGCGGTAGATCTATCTGGGTGTAGCGAGCCCAACCCCAGGCCAAACTAGAAACGGACCTTGGGGTGACTTTGTCCACATACTAATGCCGTGGCGAAATCTGCTAGGTTTGAGTCTCCCTATTTGCACTTCACATATATCAGTGGCCTTGCAAACCATTGGTGATCTCAATTCCCGTATTTGCTACATACCAAGACTATTTTTATACTCACAAAGGTTTACTTACTCACTTACACATGAACTCGCTCAACATTATTGTTGATTTTTCAACTTACATGTATTTCAGGAAATTAAAGATCTGGCGCGGTATGTTATGTTTTCCCGCTGCATAAGGGTTCCAAGGTCATCCCAGTTTAGGAAATGTGACTCTTTCCTGGACAAGTCACAAATCTTAAACTGCGTTTATTTCATGTTGATGTTTATGTTTTTCAAGACAATGTTTTATGTTATAATGTTGTAAGTCTCTAAGACAATGGTATGTTACTCTGGTTTTAAACTTAATCAAATGGATGATCTTGCATGATTTTATTTCATATAGCTTTGTTATGGTTAAGCTATGGTATTAAGAAGTCACACCAAATTAACCACGCTTCCGCAAAGCCAGGGTGTGACAGCTTGGTATCAGAGCAAAGATCATAGCGAACTAGGATTCTTTCTCGAGTCTAGACTATGATCACTAGGGCTCTCACGAAAACATTTTTCTGCATACCACTTAAGTCCAGATCCAAAAATTTTATAAACAAATGTTGAGCACATTTTATTCATTATTTATAGGCTCAGTCTAGAAAGGCTGAGGCTCGGTCTGAGAGGCCGAGGCTCGGTCTGAGAGATCGAGGTAGTTGGCTAGTGGGACTAGGAGAATTGGCTAATGGGACTAGGAGAATTTGGCTAGTGGGACTAGGAAGAGCAGTCTGAGAGGCTGGGAGAATTGGCTAGTAGGACTAGGAGAATTGGCTAGTGGGACTAGGAAGAGCAGTCTGAGAGGCTGGGAGGCTAGTGGGACTAGGAGAATTATTTGGATGCTTACTTGGTGACGTATGTGATTATTTGATTATATGATTGATTGTATATATTTGTGTTTATGTTACAGACACCATGGACACCTCTGGCACTGGTGATTCAGACACCACAGGACCTAGACCTATAGTGTCGGACGACCTAGAGTCTTCTGAGCGCGAGGTTCACACATCCGACGTTTCGAGCACGGACGAGGATGATTTCCAGCCCTTCGCTTTACCTGATGGTGCTGATGAGCTCGCTGATGGCCCTTTGGCCGGGGACCTACCGTTAGTGGAGATCCCTGCTCCCATACCCTTAGCTGTTTATCCTTCCTATGATTTGCTTCTCGACGCCGACGATGATGACGACGTCGATCTGTTTGATGACGAGCCCTTAGAGGATGAGGTTCAGGGCGAGGCCCTTCTTGCTGCTGGTGATCTCTTGATGATCGCAGATGCTCCCGCCGAGGAGTCACCTGCTCACTCTCCGGTCCCAGACTCTTTCGAGTCTGTGGCCTCCGCACCTTCACACACTCAGAGTGCGCAGCACTTTTCTCATGGATCAGATCCCGACCAGGCATCCTCTGTTGCCCCTATTCCTAGCTTTGCTTTCGACCATGATGATATGGAGGATTCTGATCCTGTCTTTCCCCCAGGATTCGACCCGGATGAGGATATAGAGTTTATACCCATGGATCAGCCTATGGAGGATCCAGTCGACCCAGTTGATCCCATCGACCCTGAGTTTGATTTTGAGATGGCCTTTGATGAGCCCGAGCAGCCACTAGACCCTGCTCCTGACCCAATACTTGAGCATGACCCAGTTCATGCCGACGCACCTATTATTGAGCCTGTCTTTGCTGACCCACCTATTGATGATCATCCTATAGATGCTCCATTGTTGGAGGACGATCACGTCATTGCTGCTGACCATGTTGATCCCCCACTCATTGCTGATGCACCAGTTGACCCTCTTGTTGTACCTCACCATGATCCTATGCCAGCCCAGTTTGATCGTGCGCTTTTTGAGGCACGGATCGACCCCCGAGACGAGCACGCCCAGTGTGGGTGGATTCCTGCTGATGACGAGGTTCCACCTATTCCTCCTTAGATCCCTGATACCCGTCACATTGATACTTCTTTTTCATTTCCTCAGTTTACACCTCCCGCACGAGCTGGAGAAGGTTCTTCGGCTCACCCTTTTGGACATGTACCGGTATCTATCTCTGCTATACCACCGTCTGCTGCTTTTCCCACTGTTTCACCATTTCATGTGGCACCTTTTGATCCCACCAGTGAGCCGTTCCTTTGGGCACCACACTCTGCTATGCCACCGACCGACCCCTACCATTCTTTCCACATGGGGTATACTATTGAGGACGTTTTGATGTCTTTTATCGCCCAGCACGAGGCACACACACAGCGCATTCAGGAGCTTGAGAGAGGTCAGACGCCGCCGTGTCAGTGCCAGGGTCAGACCCACTCTCCATTGCAGCCCTCTCGACCTGTACCACCAGACTATGCTGCATGTCACACCCCCAAAATCCACCTGCGGAGTACTACCGCTTGGAGGCGTGACTGACCAGGATCCAGCCACCAATCATATTGAACATACGAGTTAAAAGATATAAAAGTTTAACCAATACAATTGGTGTCCAAACAAACACATAGTTAAGTTGCAAGCGGAAGCATAAGTCTTAAAACAAAACATAAGTTCAATTGTTTCAAAGTTTAACATGGCACACAGTCGTCCATGTCCCACAACGATCCTCCTCCATGCAAGCTCCAGCTTAAGAACCTAAGGACCTGCAAAGCATGTAGTAACGAGTCAACAACTAGTTGAGTGAGTTCACGGTTGGGTGTTCGTTTTAAGTTGTTTCGAAAACAGTTTCCTTTAGCTGGCATCCTGCCGTGGGGGTTACCCCATAGTTTAAAAACGTGACTTGTTCATTCCCGGTTACTCTGGCAATCCTGCCGTGGGGGCTACCCCGTGTTAGTTATCTGGCATTTCGGCCGTGGGGGCTACCCCATGTATCTACTAGACTCGTTACCATATCGACTGCTGACTGTAGTCATGTTTAAGTGCCCTGAAACTGTCAATGTCTATCATCATTGACGTGCCCCAGATCCATTAGTTCACGCCCGTCCTCTGCGGCACGGTGTGAGGTTTGTCAGACCTAAATAGCGCTATCTAACTAATGACCCGCTCGCCATTGGCCCGGCGATTAAGTCGATATAAAAAGGAGGGACTTCGTGATAGAGTTTTGGTCTAGTACGAGTTATCTGTCCATGAGGACGAGGAATTACATTCCTGAACCTTTGCTGTCCTACCCAAGGAGGACGAGGAACCCAGTTCCTTAACCCCAATTCCCGACCCCTGGGAATCCCATGCTTTGTAGAGGGTGTGAACTCACCTTGGTTTGCTCGGTAGAAAACACAGAAAGTCAAACAAGCGACGTTGAGGCTACTCACGTCCTATCATAGTTGTATCATACAATCAGGTTCGTATTCAAGTAGTGCACGTATGTCATTCACGTTAATCATGGCAGTTCATCGACATTCACATTCAATCAGTAACATATCAGGTCTGCATACTAGGCCCAAGAGTCCGGCCCAATCAAATAAGCCCATAATTAAACAAGTCCAACAGTGTGTACCCGTATATGACCCCGAGTCGCAACTAGGCGTTTGCGACTCGCAACCGGAGTCGCAACCATGGTTTCGGTCCATGCTGTTCTGGTTACGAGTCGCAACTGGACTCGCAACCTTGGTTTCGAGTCACAAGGTTTGGTGTGTTGATCCGGTGTGGTTTCGAGTCGCAACCGGGTGTTTGCGACTCGCAATCTGTGTCGCAACCGGGAGATTACGACTCATTGTGCCTGGTTTCGAGTCGCAACTGCTGGTTTCGAGTGGACATCTACTGATTCGGAACAGTGTACTATTCTGATTTCTGGTAACAGTTTGTACTAACCAACCAAATTCCTTAAACATGTTCCTTGTCTAGCAGTTTACTAAAAATGGATCAAACAATCAGGATTCAAATATTCAACCATGTTCTTATGATATTCAACCATGTTCTTCATGTTCATCAAATATTCAAAACACATTCAACACATATTCGGATATTCATCAAACACAAACAGCCCCTATTAAACATATTTTTCATTTTCGGACAAGGGTTATATTATCCAAACTAGATATCAAAGCTCATATTGCAACAAACATTTATTCTATAGTCCTCATGAGCAACAACAATCTTGACATCGGTTATACAAGGAGAATCTATATTTGTCATGTATGAACCTTAACAAGCAAACATGTTATCAAATCATCATTATCAACCGAAAATCATACATCATCATCAACTCAAAACACAATACACATCCGGTTCACAAGCATCATCAAGCATACACTACACTAGTTAAGTTCTATCATTCATACCATCATTTAACACAACAAATATCATAAAATCACTAACAAACATCATAACCACTAACCGGTTGTGAGGTGGTGAAAGATGAAGCTTTGGTTTGGTGTGAACAAGCCAAATCCGAGAAAGCCTTCTTGTGGTCGGTTGGTTGGATCCGAAATGAAGGGGAAGAGAGGTGATGTTTAGTGTTTAGGGTTTTTGTGTGAGAGAGTGGAGAGTGTGTGTTGGAGAGTATGAATGTTGTTCAAAATGGTAACATGGCCATCTATCAAGTGTATATATATCCACTCCAAGCAATGTACCCTAGTGGGCTTCGAATTAGACTAAGGGGTGTGTGTGGCCCAACCGGCCTATGAGTGGTGTGGTGTTTACTCGAGACCACATGGTCTCGGGTCGGGTCCTAGTTGTTTCGGTTCCTAGACATACTCGCATACATACGATCACAACATACACATAACATGACACATGATCATATAAGTTCACATAAATCATTCATTAATTCATCAAATCAGTTAGTCACTAATCGTTCAAGCATACAACGGAAGGTTCTAAATTTCGAGTTGTCACATCATCCCCAAGTTGAAAGAAATTTCGTCCCGAAATTTGGTAGGCACTCACTGAGGAAGCTAGTTAAGTTGTTTGGTTTTCCTGGGGTGTCACATCCACCCCCCGTTGATCTGGAATTTCGTCCCGAAATTCCGTAGCTTCGGCCTCAGTAGTGGGTGTACTGTCTGCGAACAGTTGGGGATACTTTTGTTTCATCTGATCTTCGCGCTCCCAGGTGAACTCTGGGCCGCGACGTGAGTTCCAACGAACTCGAACTAGAGGTATCCTAGTGCTCTTGAGGACCTTAACATCCCGGTCCGTGATCTCGACTGGTTCCTCGACGAATCGTAACTGCTCGTCGATCGTGAGTTCCTTCAAAGGAACTACGTGGGTCTCATCTGACGGACACTTCTTCAGATTCGACACGTGAAAAACGTTGTGAACTGCACCGAGTTCCGCTGGTAAGTTCAACCTGTAGGCCACCCTGCCTATTTTCTCAATGACCTTGAAAGGTCCAACGTATCGTGGGTTGAGTTTGCCGCGTTTACCAAAACGAACCACACCCTTCCAGGGTGAAACTTTGAGTAGTACCCGCTCCCCAACCTGGAGCTCAAGTGGTTTCCTGCCCATGTCGGCGTAAACTTTCTGACGTTCACGAGCGGCTGTCATGCGTTTTCGGATCTGAGCGATTTGCTCGGTTGTATCTACCACATATTCTGGACCAGTGATCTGACTATCTCCCACCTCTGCCCAGCAAAGAGGGGACCGGCATTTACGTCCGTACAATGCCTCAAACGGAGCAGCTCCAATGCTGGTGTGGTAGCTGTTATTGTACGAGAATTCCACAAGTGGCAGATGCTTTTCCCAGCGGTTGCCAAAGTCGATTACACATGCACGAAGCATGTCTTCTAAGGTTTGAATGGTGCGCTCGGACTGCCCGTCCGTCTGAGGATGGTACGCTGTGCTCATATCAAGTCGTGAGCCAAAGGATTTGTGCATTGCTTGCCACAGCTCTGAAGTAAATCGTGCATCTCGATCTGAGATGATGGAGGTGGGCACCCCGTGCCTCGAAACAACTTCCTTGAGGTAGATTTCTGCAAGAGTGGAGAACTTATCCGTTTCCTTAATGGCCAGGAAGTGTGCAGATTTTGTGAGTCGATCCACGATCACCCAAATAGTATCGTTCCCGCGCTGGGATCTAGGTAGGCCCGTAACAAAATCCATGGAAATTTGCTCCCATTTCCATTGAGGTATCTCTGGTTGTTGGAGCAGGCCTGATGGTTTCTGGTATTCCGACTTGACCCTAGCACAAGTCAAACACTTGCTGACGTAGGTCGCTATGTGGGCCTTCATGCTAGGCCACCAGTACGTAGTCTTGATGTCGTGGTACATCTTATCCGATCCAGGATGTACCGAGTAGCGAGACTTGTGTGCTTCGTCCATCACAAGCTCTCGTAGGTTGCCATAAAGTGGGACCCAAACGCGTCCCGTTACGTAGTAAGCACCGTCTTCCTTTTGCTCTAAGCGTTGCCTCGATCCGCGTAGGGCTTCAGCCCTGACGTTTTCCGGTTTCAGTGCTTCTATCTGAGCTGCTCGTATCTGGGAGGGAAGACTAGAATGGATCGTGAGTTGTAAAGCTCGCACGCGCTTAGGCGCAGTGTCCTTCCGACTGAGAGCGTCAGCCACAACATTGGCTTTGCCCGGGTGATATCTGATTGCGCACTCGTAGTCATTCAGAAGTTTGACCCATCGTCGTTGCCGCATATTCAGTTCCTTCTGCTTGAAGATATGCTCGAGGCTCCTGTGGTCGGTGTAGATGGCGCACTTGGTACCATACAGGTAATGTCGCTATAACTTAAGTGCAAAAACGACAGCTCCCAGCTCTAGGTCGTGCGTCGTGTAGTTCTTTTCATGAACCTTGAGTTGGCGTGAAGCGTAGGCTATAACTTTATCTCGTTGCATCAACACGCAACCAAGACCTTGAATCGATGCGTCGCAGTAAACCACAAAGTCGTCTGTGCCTTCCGGCAAGGAAAGGATAGGGGCGCTACAAAGTCTATCCTTTAGATGCTGAAATGCCAACTCCTGTGCGTTTCCCCAGCGATAGATAACGCCCTTCTGCGTTAGTGAGGTGAGGGGCTGTGCAATCTTAGAAAAATCCTTTATGAATCTCCGGTAGTATCCCGCCAAACCCAAGAATTGGCGAATTTCCTTTGGTGTACGAGGTGCAGGCCAGTTCTTTATCGAGTCTACCTTGGATGGATCAACGTGGATCCCATCCTTGTTTACCACGTGGCCTAGGAAATGGACTTCTCGAAGCCAGAAGTCGCATTTCGAGAACTTTGCATAAAGCTGCTCTGTTCGAAGGAGTTCCAGAATAAGTCGCAGATGCTGCTCATGTTCCTCCCGATTCTTGGAATAGATCAGGATGTCGTCGATGAAGACTATAACGAACTTGTCCAAGTAAGGCTTGCACACTCGGTTCATCAAGTCCATGAAAACCGCAGGTGCGTTTGTCATCCCAAAAGGCATGACCAAAAACTCATAGTGCCCGTAACGTGTTCTAAAAGCTGTCTTGGAGACGTCCTCTTCCCGGACTCTCAGCTGGTGATAACCCGATCTCAAATCGATCTTCGAGTAGTAGCTCGATCCCTGCAACTGGTCGAACAAGTCGTCGATACGCGGTAGAGGGTAACGATTCTTCACCGTCACCTTGTTGAGTTCTCGGTAGTCGATGCACATTCTGAAAGTACCGTCTTTCTTCTTCACAAATAGCACTGGAGCTCCCCAGGGCGATGAGCCAGGACGAATAAAACCCTTATCCAAGAGTTCTTGTAGTTGCGTGAAGAGTTCTTTCAACTCTGATGGAGCCAATCGATAAGGTGCACGAGCTATGGGCGCAGCTCCAGGAGCTAGTTCGATCTGAAACTCGACTTGGCGATGAGGCGGAAAACCAGGTAATTCCTCAGGAAATACCTCTGGGTAATCGCGTACAACTGGAAAATCTTCTATCTTCTTCTCTTTCTCCGTGGTGTCAGTAATAAGAGCCAAAATGGCGGTGTGGCCCTTTCGCAAGTACTTTTGGGCCTTAAGGAGAGAAATGACGTTCTCAACAGCACTCCTCTTGTCGCCATGAATCATGAGAGGTTCACCATCGGGACCTGGAATACGGACAACCTTCTCGTTGCAAAGAATCTCTGCTCGGTGTTGGGATAACCAATCCATCCCAATGACAACGTCGAAACTACCCAAGACGATAGGAATGAGGTCGATGGAGAAGGTCTGGTCAGCGAGAATAAGTTTACAACCCTTGACTACGTGTGTGGCTTCTAAACTCTTACCATTTGCTAGCTCTACGGTGTGCTTGTTGTTCAAAGGTGTTGGAATACGCTTAAGCATTCGACTAACTTCTAGTGACACGTAGCTAGTATCGGCACCCGAATCAAATAAAACTGAAACATAAAAGTCGTCGAGAAGGAACTTACCCGCCACAACATTGGGGTCGTTCCTTGCTTCACCTTGGCCGATCACAAACATTCGCCCCCTGGCGCCATTGTTGTTGTTCCCATTGTTACCATTCCCCTGATTGTTGTTATTGTTGTTGTTGTTGTTGTTGTTCTGGTTCCTGTTCAGTTGGGGACAATCTCTCTTGAAGTGGCCCTCAGCTCCACACTGAAAGCACCCTTTGTTATCACCCTGTTGCTGTTGCTGGCGCTGGTTCTGTTGAGCTTGCTGACGATTCTGATTGGCGGGGTATAAGCTCCTGCAATCCTTTGCAGCATGACCAGGCTTGTTGCACCGATGACAGTTGCCCCTGGTGCATGGTCCGCTGTGGTGCAGGCTGCAGCGATTGCACTTGGGATGATTTCCTTTGTATCCACCACCAGACGATTGCTGATTAGGGCTCTTGTAGTCCTCAGTCTTTCTCTGCTGAGACTGAGACTGAACAGAAGTCGAACCCTTACTTGAAGTTCCATCCCACTTCCGTTTGTTATCACTAGAGGTACCAGTAGTAGTTGCTGCGCCAATGCGTTTTGGTAACTTGTTCTGCTCCACCGCCTGATCCGTGAGACGGTGAGCCAACTGAACGGTTTGCTGATAGGTGGCGAGGTTCGCTGAAGTCACATGACTTTGGATTTCCGGCACTAAGCCCTGAAGAAACAGTTCGATGCGTTTGATGGGAGGATCCACCATAGTAGGGCACAAAATTGCCAGTTCGTTCGACCTTTTCACATACGCTTCAATCTCCGACCCCGTCATCTTGAGGTTGAAGAACTCCACTTCCAGTTTGTGAATCTCATCACGACTGCAGTATTCCTCTTTGATCATTTCCTTGAAAGTTTCCCATGGGGTGGCGTTGGCAGCAACCAACCCTAGCATTTGAACCTGAGCGTTCCACCATGTGAGGGCTAAACCCTCGAGAGTACCAGTAGCATACTTCACCCTGCGCGCCTCAGGGCATTCACACATTTCGAAGACAGACTCTAGTTTCTCAAACCAGTGTAGGAGACCTACTGCTCCTTCAGTGCCGCTAAAAGTAGTTGGTCGGCAGTCCATGAAAGTCTTAAAAGTGCACACGGGTGGTTGAATGTGCTGACCTATCGTAGGTGAAAGAAAAGACAGAGTTTAACACAAAGGTTGGTTCACGAGAGTAGGATCCTAAAGATCCTAGAATAAGTTCGGACTGCAGGATATACCTCCTGCGTGTGCAGCTGCGAGTGCTGCGGCAACTCGTTCGTTGATCAGAGCCGTCAACTGGGCTTGTGTCATGTTAACGCGTCCAGACATGATCTTCATATCAAGAAGAACATGAGTGAGAGGGGTTCGCGAAAGTACAACGATAGGATAGAGTAAGCACGCACGTGTTCAAGCAACAGTAGTTATACTAACCAAGCATACCATAAGCAATGTACCATGTCACTAACAAGTAGGCAATATATACACAGATCATATTACCTAGAATGTCGAGCCTTGCATGTGGAGTGAAGCATCGTTGTGGACCGTTGAGCACTGTACAGGTTATAGTCTGGTTTTAACAAAAACGTTTTCCCCTTTATTAAAACCAAGTTCTCTATAACCAATGGCTCTGATACCAATCTGTCACACCCCCAAAATCCACCTGCGGAGTACTACCGCTTGGAGGCGTGACTGACCAGGATCCAGCCACCAATCATATTGAACATACGAGTTAAAAGATATAAAAGTTTAACCAATACAATTGGTGTCCAAACAAACACATAGTTAAGTTGCAAGCGGAAGCATAAGTCTTAAAACAAAACAAAACATAAGTTCAATTGTTTCAAAGTTTAACATGGCACACAGTCGTCCATGTCCCACAACGATCCTCCTCCATGCAAGCTCCAGCTTAAGAACCTAAGGACCTGCAAAGCATGTAGTAACGAGTCAACAACTAGTTGAGTGAGTTCACGGTTGGGTGTTCGTTTTAAGTTGTTTCGAAAACAGTTTCCTTTAGCTGGCATCCTGCCGTGGGGGTTACCCCATAGTTTAAAAACGTGACTTGTTCATTCCCGGTTACTCTGGCAATCCTGCCGTGGGGGCTACCCCGTGTTAGTTATCTGGCATTTCGGCCGTGGGGGCTACCCCATGTATCTACTAGACTCGTTACCATATCGACTGCTGACTGTAGTCATGTTTAAGTGCCCTGAAACTGTCAATGTCTATCATCATTGACGTGCCCCAGATCCATTAGTTCACGCCCGTCCTCTGCGGCACGGTGTGAGGTTTGTCAGACCTAAATAGCGCTATCTAACTAATGACCCGCTCGCCATTGGCCCGGCGATTAAGTCGATATAAAAAGGAGGGACTTCGTGATAGAGTTTTGGTCTAGTACGAGTTATCTGTCCATGAGGACGAGGAATTACATTCCTGAACCTTTGCTGTCCTACCCAAGGAGGACGAGGAACCCAGTTCCTTAACCCCAATTCCCGACCCCTGGGAATCCCATGCTTTGTAGAGGGTGTGAACTCACCTTGGTTTGCTCGGTAGAAAACACAGAAAGTCAAACAAGCGACGTTGAGGCTACTCACATCCTATCATAGTTGTATCATACAATCAGGTTCGTATTCAAGTAGTGCACGTATGTCATTCACGTTAATCATGGCAGTTCATCGACATTCACATTCAATCAGTAACATATCAGGTCTGCATACTAGGCCCAAGAGTCCGGCCCAATCAAATAAGCCCATAATTAAACAAGTCCAACAGTGTGTACCCGTATATGACCCCGAGTCGCAACTAGGCGTTTGCGACTCGCAACCGGAGTCGCAACCATGGTTTCGGTCCATGCTGTTCTGGTTACGAGTCGCAACTGGACTCGCAACCTTGGTTTCGAGTCACAAGGTTTGGTGTGTTGATCCGGTGTGGTTTCGAGTCGCAACCGGGTGTTTGCGACTCGCAATCTGTGTCGCAACCGGGAGATTACGACTCATTGTGCCTGGTTTCGAGTCGCAACTGCTGGTTTCGAGTGGACATCTACTGATTCGGAACAGTGTACTATTCTGATTTCTGGTAACAGTTTGTACTAACCAACCAAATTCCTTAAACATGTTCCTTGTCTAGCAGTTTACTAAAAATGGATCAAACAATCAGGATTCAAATATTCAACCATGTTCTTATGATATTCAACCATGTTCTTCATGTTCATCAAATATTCAAAACACATTCAACACATATTCGGATATTCATCAAACACAAACAGCCCCTATTAAACATATTTTTCATTTTCGGACAAGGGTTATATTATCCAAACTAGATATCAAAGCTCATATTGCAACAAACATTTATTCTATAGTCCTCATGAGCAACAACAATCTTGACATCGGTTATACAAGGAGAATCTATATTTGTCATGTATGAACCTTAACAAGCAAACATGTTATCAAATCATCATTATCAACCGAAAATCATACATCATCATCAACTCAAAACACAATACACATCCGGTTCACAAGCATCATCAAGCATACACTACACTAGTTAAGTTCTATCATTCATACCATCATTTAACACAACAAATATCATAAAATCACTAACAAACATCATAACCACTAACCGGTTGTGAGGTGGTGAAAGATGAAGCTTTGGTTTGGTGTGAACAAGCCAAATCCGAGAAAGCCTTCTTGTGGTCGGTTGGTTGGATCCGAAATGAAGGGGAAGAGAGGTGATGTTTAGTGTTTAGGGTTTTTGTGTGAGAGAGTGGAGAGTGTGTGTTGGAGAGTATGAATGTTGTTCAAAATGGTAACATGGCCATCTATCAAGTGTATATATATCCACTCCAAGCAATGTACCCTAGTGGGCTTCGAATTAGACTAAGGGGTGTGTGTGGCCCAACCGGCCTATGAGTGGTGTGGTGTTTACTCGAGACCACATGGTCTCGGGTCGGGTCCTAGTTGTTTCGGTTCCTAGACATACTCGCATACATACGATCACAACATACACATAACATGACACATGATCATATAAGTTCACATAAATCATTCATTAATTCATCAAATCAGTTAGTCACTAATCGTTCAAGCATACAACGGAAGGTTCTAAATTTCGAGTTGTCACACTGCACGCCTCTTTGCTCTGGAGCAGCAGGTTGCTTCATTCTTGCGTACCCAGAGAGCCATGGAGGAGGACTGGCTCCATTTGCGCCGCTTGTTTTACACTCACTTTCCCCCTCCTCCACCGCCATCCGTGTAGAGCTCTTCAGTACCGTATAGGTAGACATTGGTGAGAAGACGGCGAATGCTTTTGACTGCACAGCATTTTTGGAGACTACATTATGATTCTGACTTTTTATGACATGTATTTGATGTATTGACACTGATTCGATATGATTTTTGGACTAGGGTGATGTAGCCCATAGTCGACTGATGTTGTATGACACTGTGATGTACTTGTACGCTTACTATGTGGTCTCGATATATGGCAATCGCAGTATTCTCATCATATTTGATGCTTGATTTGGTTATTTGTATTCTATGACATGGGATGTTGTGTGATTCATGTTTGTGACATGGGATGTTGTGTGATTGATATGATTATAACATGAGATGTTATGTACTATTACTATCGTTATATACATACGCTATATTATGACCTGACTTATGTATTATAACTATGGCCTGACCGACGTAAACACATCTTTTAGAAGATGCCGCCGAGACGTGAGACACACATGCCTACTAATGAGGCAGAACTCCAGCAAATTATCGCTGCTGCCATTGCACAATACGCCGCCTCTCAAGGAGGGACTAGTGGAAGCAACTCTGGCAACACTGGCAACAACAATAATCCACCTCATGGATGCACCTACAAGCAGTTTCTAGACTGCAAACTGGTCAACTTTGATGGCACAGGAGGTGCTGTCGCCTTTGTTCGTTGGGCCGAGAAAACCGAATCTGTTCTTCGCATGAGCAAATGCGCGCTAGATCAGCAAGTCACCTATATCTCAGGGCTATTCTTAGATGGAGCCCTCTCTTGGTGGAATCTGCAAGTACAGACACTTGGTGAAGCTGCTGCCTACGCGCTAACCTGGACCGAACTGAAGGAACTTATGCGCAGGAAGTACTGCTCTCGCGCGGAAATCCAAAGATTGGAAACCGAGTTCTGGCACTTGAAAATGGACGGTCCAAAGATCACAGAATACGTTCAAAGGTTCCATGACTTATCGCATGTGGTACCCTACATGGTCACTCCGGAGTTCAAGCGGATTGAACGTTTCATTTGGGGATTAGCTCCTCAAATCATAAGCATGGTAACCTCATCCAAGCCTGCGACCATTACTGAAGCGATCGATTTGAGCGTGGCTCTCACAGAGGAGGCCATTCGCCTGAACAAGTTTGATGATGCTGAGCTTAAGAAGAAAGAGACTCACGTCGAGTCATCAGGAGGTAACAAACGGAAGTTCTCAAACTTCAAGCAGGGCGCCAGTGTGGCGGTTAAGAAAGGAGGATCAGGCACGCCAGCTCAGGTTACAGCTGGTAGTGGAAAGAAAGGAAAAGGATATCAGGGCACCCAGCCCAAGTGTAATACCTGTCAACGCCATCATACTGGCCATTGTAGTGTGAAAGTATGCGAAGCATGTGGAAAGCCGGGCCACTTGAAGGATTCTTGTTGGGCTAGTGCTGGCCGGGGAGGCCAGGGAAGATTTGGGAATAGAAATAATAATCGTGGTGGTATTGGAAATCGCCCGCAGGGGAACAATGGAGGAAACGGGAATCCATGCAACTTTGCGAACCAAGCGGGCAATGCGAACCAAAACAACAACCCAGCAGGAAATGGAGGTGGAAACGGGCAAAGACTTGGATGCTTTAACTGCGGTGATATCGGGCATTTTAAGAAGAACTGCCCAGAGTTAAACCAAGCCCGTGGAAGAGTGTTCCAAATCGAAGCAAGGGAAGCGCGCCAGGACCCCAATGTTGTTACTGGTACGTTCCCTGTAAATCAACGCTATGCATCCATTTTATTTGATACTGGTGCCGATTATAGCTTCATGTAGTTAGAATTTAAGAATATGCTTGGTTTAGCCGCGAATAAGTTAGATATTCCGTACTCAATCGAATTGGCCAATGGGAAGTTAGTAGAAGCCAATGAAGTTATCAGAGGTTGTGTGATCGAATTGGGAGAGCGTGAGTTTGCTTTGGACCTACTACCGGTCCAGTTGGGAAGCTTCGACGTGGTGGTAGGAATGGATTGGTTATCAGGCAACAAAGCTGAGATAGTTTGTCACGAAAAGATCGTTCGTATCCCAACCGAAGATGGCGAAACAATTGTGGTTCACGGAGAGAAGCGTGATACGCCGTTAAGAATTATCAGCCGCCTGAAAGCGCGAAAGTGTTTGCTGAAAGGATGTGTTGCCTTCCTGGCGCACATTGTGGATAAGAAGGCTGCTGAGCCGAGAATAGAAGACATCCCTGTCGTGAGGGAATATCCAGAAGTCTTCCCAGAGGACTTACCTGGACTGCCACCTCAGAGACAAGTAGAGTTCCGCATTGACTTAGTTCCAGGCGCCGCGCCTGTGGCTAAGGCACCTTATAGACTTGCTCCGTCTGAGATGCAGGAACTGTCGACACAACTTCAAGAGTTGTTAGACAAGGGTTTTATCCGACCAAGCTTCTCGCCTTGGGGAGCTCCGGTTCTGTTTGTCAAGAAGAAGGACGGTAGTTTTCGTATGTGCATCGACTACAGAGAATTGAACAAGCTGACGATCAAGAATAGATATCCTCTGCCAAGAATCGATGATCTATTCGATCAACTGCAAGGCTCAAGCTTTTATTCAAAGATCGATCTTCGATCTGGATACCATCAGTTAAGGATACAAGAGGAAAGTATCCCAAAGACAGCCTTCAGAACTCCTTATGGACACTACGAGTTCCTTGTTATGCCGTTTGGTTTGACAAACACACCTGCAGTCTTTATGGACTTGATGAATAGAGTTTGCAAGCCGTACTTGGACAAGTTCGTGATTGTGTTTATCGACGACATCTTGATTTATTCAAGAACAAAGGCCGAGCACGAACAACATTTAAGAGCTATTTTGGAGCTGCTGAAGAAGGAACAGCTGTATGCCAAATTCTCCAAGTGCGAATTTTGGCTACGTGAAGTCCAATTCCTTGGGCACGTGGTAAATGGAGATGGAATCCATGTGGATCCAACCAAGATCGAAGTGATCAAGAATTGGGAAACGCCAAAGACGCCAACCGAGATTCGACAATTCTTGGGATTGGCTGGCTACTATCGAAGGTTCATCGAGGATTTTTCGAAGATCGCTCAACCATTAACGCTCCTCACGCAGAAAGATAAGAAGTTTGATTGGGAAATCAAACAGGAGGAAGCATTCCAGATATTGAAGGGTAAGCTCTGCAATGCGCCAATCTTAGCACTACCGGAAGGTACAGATGATTTTGTGGTATACTGTGACGCCTCACGTCAAGGATTGGGTTGCGTGTTGATGCAACGCCAAAAGGTTATTGCTTACGCATCGCGTCAATTGAAAGTGCACGAAAAGAACTATACCACACATGATTTGGAACTTGGCGCAGTGGTTTTTGCATTAAAGATCTGGAGACACTACCTTTATGGTACAAAGTGTACAATCTTTACAGATCACAAGAGCCTACAGCACATATTCAACCAGAAGGAGCTGAATATGAGGCAGAGACGATGGGTTGAGTTGCTGAACGATTACGACTGCGAGATAAAGTATCATCCAGGGAAGGCGAATGTAGTCGCCGATGCCCTAAGTCGAAAGGAGAGGATCAAGCCCATAAGGGTTAAGGCTTTAGAAATGATTATCCGAACCGATCTTTCCTTGCGCATTCGTGCCGCGCAGAAAGAAGCTCTCAAGGAAGGAAACCTTGAAGAAGAATATCTCCGTGGGATGGAGAAGCTTTTGGTACCAAACGAGGAAGGAACGTTATGTTTTGAGAAGAGGATTTGGGTTCCTTTGTTTGGAGGTTTAAGGGAAGTTATTTTCGATGAAGCTCACAAGTCGCGGTACTCTATCCACCCTGGAGCGGATAAGATGTACCAGGATCTCAAAGATTATTATTGGTGGCCTAGGATGAAAGGCGATGTTGCTGTTTATGTGAGCAAATGTTTAACATGCGCTAAGGTGAAAGCGGAATACCAGAAGCCTTCAGGACTTCTGCAACAACCCGAGATTCCCAAGTGGAAATGGGAACAAATCTCAATGGATCTTATTACGAAATTGCCAAGAACGCCAAGAGGCCATGACACTATTTGGGTAATAGTGGATCGATTAACAAAGTCCGCACACTTTCTACCTATCAGAGAGAAGGATAATACGAGCAAGTTGGCCGAAATATACATGAGAGAGATCGTCGCACGTCATGGAGTGCCTCTCTCGATCATCTCTGATAGAGACGGAAGGTTTGTGTCAAGGATATGGCAATCCTTCCAAGAAGCTTTTGGCTCACAATTAAATCTGAGCACTGCGTTTCATCCGCAAACTGACGGTCAAAGCGAGCGAATGATACAGACTTTGGAAGACATGCTGAGAGCGTGTGTTATGGATTTGGGCGGTAGCTGGGATAAGCATTTGTCTTTGGTCGAATTTTCATACAACAACAGCTACCACACCAGTATTGGTGTAGCGCCATTCGAAGCCCTTTACGGACGCATGTGCCAATCACCCCTATGCTGGGCTGACGCAGGTGATAGGCAGCTTGCTGGCCCCGAAATCGTCCAAGAGACGACAGACAAAATTTCGCAGATTCTAAAACGCATCGAAGCAGCTCGCCACAGACAGAAAGCCTATGCGGATCCAAACCGGAAACATGTGGAATTCCAAGTTGGAGAGATGGTGTTATTGAAAGTTTCACCCTGGAAGGGTGTGGCATGCTTCGGAAAGCGTGGGAAGTTAAATCCGCGCTACATTGGTCCTTTCAGAATTCTCGAAAGACTAGGACTAGTAGCATACAAGTTGGACCTACCTGCTGAACTCCATTCAGTCCACGATACATTTCATGTATCCAACCTGAAGAAAAGTCCAACTCAAGATAACATTGCCATTCCCATCGACGAGATTCATGTTGACGACACGCTCCATTTCGTTGAAGAACCGGTGGAGGTTACGGATTGGAAAGTAAATAAGACCCGCCGGAGCAGTGTCAAGCTCGTCAAAGTTCGTTGGAATGCCAGACACGGTCCTGAGTACACCCGCCGGAGGCATCTACAAGCAGAACTTAAATTTTGGGACGAAATTTATTTAACGGGGGGAGAATGTGACAACCCTCATTAAACCAGGTATCCGTACAACTTAATTAATAATTAATTATTGCTTAATTACTGTGCTTGCTTGAACTTGTGAATAAACTGCTACTTGAATATTGATACATGTACTTACTTGCATCATACTTTACTTGTTGTCACTACATTATTTACATGCTGAACCTTAGTGACAAACATGATGCACAAAAAGCACAGTAGCACTATAACGGATAACCTATTGAACATGCTGATAAGCCAGCATCAGGCAAACACTGCCTCTAAGGCCTGTAAGAGCCAGAAATATTTTGCTACACTAGTGGTGAGTGTAGGGATACAAGGGTTGTAGAACTGCGTCTCTAGGATTAAGTTACAATGACTGGATGTGCCTAAAACGTACTCTAAGTACAAAATTCAGCACTTTACAAAATAATTCAGCTTTTAGCTAACTAATAAAGTGCCAAAACATGAGAAAAATATTACTAGACACTTTCCAAATTGTCAGAAATGAGTTGTGTCACTAAAAGGGGTAATAACGACACTTTAAAGCTTTGTTAAGCACTTTAACGGATTACTATCCAACCGAACAACGGGACTATACCCGGAACATGAAAATATTGTTATTTTCATTATTTATCTTTTTCTGAGCCAGTTAGGGTCCCTGAATACCCTAACACCCATTGTAACGCGTGACACACCACTAACCAGGTTAAGCACTTAACTAACTTACTTAACCTAACTATTATCCTAACAATCTAGTTAGAATCGGACTAGGACCCCCCCCCCCTCTCTAACCGTCCCCAACTAAGAGGGGACACACTTGTCCTAACTTTGATTATTATAATCTAGTTTGTTTAATATCTAGCAAGCATATAATCCAATGGTTAATACTCTTGATTTTGGTCTATAAGTTCATGGTTTAACACAACATAATCATCCATCTCACAACTCACCACTCACACCTCTCTCTCTCTCCCTTTGGCTCTCAGCCGAACCCACACCCACACACCCATCCATTTTCGAGTTTGATCTTGCAAGTTCCAAGCATCTACAAGTGTTAAGGGTCGCATGTTAGGAAGCTTGGTGCTATCGGAAGGCGAAGGACCTCTTTATCTTGCTTTTATCCACGCGTTTTTCGCATAGATTCTTCCCTAGCCTCGAGCTAGTGGTATGTTGCTTAAATCACCTTCTTGAACTATTCTAATGTGGTTAAAACAATATATGACGGTTAAAACTCGATAACTTACAAGATGAAGCATAAAAGTCTACTTAAAACGCTAAAAATGGTGGTTAATAGCTCATGTGTTGTGTAAATCATGTAGTATTTGATTTATGTGATTATTTGGACCCGATCTACGTTGTGGTAGCTCGGATCATCATTTAACCCGGTTTAGTCATGATCTTGGATTATGACATAAAGCTTGTTTAAGTATAACAAGGGTTAGAAGATGAAACTCTACCACACAAGAATCATGAACTTGTGTAAAAGTGTTTTAGTTTGTACAATAGTGTTTAAAACTAGTAGATCTACGTATCTACAAGCGGTATTTTCAAAGGATCACGTGTCGAGAGAAAACATATTTTTAAAAGACGAATCTTACACTAACAAGAATGGTTTTTAGAACACACAAGTGTGTAAACACTTGTGTAACACAAAGTTTCGACAAAATAACTATTTTTGAAAAAGATGACGAGAAGTTGTAAAGATGGAACTTCCCTAAAAACGAGGTTTTTACAAAATCGGATTGTTTTATGTAAAGATCCACTAAAAGTAATGGGATTTACTTCATAGTTTGAATAAATCACAAAGTTCATGAAATTTATACGATTTATATACATATTTTGACTAGTTTATGATTTGAACATTGTTTTGGTTGAATGAGAAAATTGTTGGTTGATTTGTAAAAGAAAATGATACGCTTGAAAGCGTGGCCACCTCCAGTTACAGAGGAAACTCTGGCGAAATTTTTACAAAAGCCTAACACTTAGAAATATTTTCACTATAAGTGTTAGAAATACATTTTGACTTGTTTTCAAAATATAAGTTTCGCCACGACTACATTTACAAAACATCGGAGGTGGGATTTTCACAAAATAAAACGTGATACATATATATATTTAGTATGTATTTATCACAACATCACTTGTATAAGTGTTTATGATTATTTTGTGAACTACGTAAATATTATTTTTAGAGTAAAAATAATATTACTAAGTATTATTTTGGGAAAATCACATGTATTAAAATATAATATTTTTGAGAAGAATATTTATATTTTGGGAGTTAGAAATAAAATATATTAAGTGAGACTTAATAGTGTAATCCAAGTTATACGAACGCACATGTATTAAATCCCCCATCCTTGGGAAGGAGAATAACTACCAAGTATACAGAATGTAAACACGAAATAGTTGCCTAACTATTTCTCAAAAACTTAAACCATAAAGCTAAGGCACGGCCGTCCGTCTAATAGAGTTAGCACGTGTAGGTCGTCATACAGCTGATCGATTTGGAGGCATACTTGGTAGAGACGCACCACTGTGAGTTCATGTCCCCCTTTTCTCTAACTGTTTTCAGTTTTCTTAACTGCGGGGGTGAAATACATGTTACTTTGATTACAAGTACTTTATACATGGTATGGTTAGCGTAAGGAGGTTTACTACTTAGATCATGTGAGTGGGTAGGAGCAATATGAGGCCATTAGTCCTCATAACGGGACCGAGGGACAGGAGCGGTAGATCTATCTGGGTGTAGCGAGCCCAGCCCCAGGCCAAACTAGAAACGGACCTTGGGGTGACTTTGTCCACATACTAATGCCGTGGCGAAATCTGCTAGGTTTGAGTCTCCCTATTTGCACTTCACATATATCAGTGGCCTTGCAAACCATTGGTGATCTCAATTCCCTTATTTGCTACATACCAAGACTATTTTTATACTCACAAAGGTTTACTTACTCACTTACACATGAACTCGCTCAACATTATTGTTGATTTTTCAACTTACATGTATTTCAGGAAATTAAAGATCTGGCGCGGTATGTTATGTTTTCCCGCTGCATAAGGGTTCCAAGGTCATCCCAGTTTAGGAAATGTGACTCTTTCCTGGACAAGTCACAAATCTTAAACTGCGTTTATTTCATGTTGACGTTTATGTTTTTCAAGACAATGTTTTATGTTATAATGTTGTAAGTCTCTAAGACAATGGTATGTTACTCTGGTTTTAAACTTAATCAAATGGATGATCTTGCATGATTTTATTTCATATAGCTTTGTTATGGTTAAGCTATGGTATTAAGAAGTCACACCAAATTAACCACGCTTCCGCAAATCCAGGGTGTGACAGTGCATGGCCCGCTGTGGTGCAGGCTGCAGCGATTGCACTTGGGGTGATTCCCTATGTACCCACCATGACTTTGACCACCAGATGATTGCTGACTAGGGCTCTTGTAGTCATCAGTCTTTCTCTGCTAAGACTGAGATTGCACAGAAGTTGAACCCTTGCTTGAAGCTCCATCCCATTTTCTCTTGTTGTCACTAGGAGCATCTGAAGTAGCTGTAGCACTTATGCGCTTGGGTAACCTGTTCTGCTCCACCGCCTGGTCAGTAAGACGGTGAGCTAACTGAACAACCTGCTGGATAGTAGCGAGGTTTGCTGAAGTCACATGACTTTGGATCTCTAGCACCAAGCCCTTGAGAAAGAGTTCAATTCGCTTAATTGGAGGGTCCACCATAGTAGGACACAATAATGCAAGCTCATTCAATCTTTTAGTATACGCCTCAATTTCTGACCCCGTCATCTTGAGGTTGTAGAACTCGACTTCCAGCTTATGAATGTCATCACGACTGCAGTATTCCTCCTTGATCATCTCCTTAAAAGTTTCCCATGGGGTGGCGTTGGCAGCAACCAACCCCAGCATTTGGACCTGAGCGTTCCACCACGTGAGGGCTAAACCCTCGAGGGTACTGGTAGCATACTTCACCCTGCGCGCCTCAGGGCATTCACACATTTCAAAAACTGACTCGAGCTTCTCAAACCAGTGGAGGAGACCTACAGCTCCTTCAGTGCCACTAAAAGTAGTTGGTCGGCAGTCCATAAAAGTTTTAAAAGTGCACACAGGTAGCTGAGCATGTTGACCTATTGTGGGTGAAAGAAAGACAGAGTTTAACACAAAGGTTGGTTCACGAGAGTAGGATCTAAAGATCCTAGAATGAGTTTGGACTTGCAGGATATACCTCCTGCGTGTGCAGCTGCAAGTGCCGCAGCAACTCGTTCGTTAATCAGAGCCGCCAACTGGGCTTGAGTCATGTTAACGCGTCCAGACATGATCTTCATATCAAGGGAAACATGAGTGAGAGAGGTTCGCGAAAGTGCGATGGCAGAAGGGAGTAAGCACACACGTGTTCAAGCAACAGTAGTTATACTAATCAAGCATACCATGAGCAATGTACTACGGAACTAACAAGTAGGCAATATATACACAGATCATATCACCTAGGATGTTGAGTCTTGCATGTGGAGTGAAGCGTCGTTGTGGACCGTTGAGCACTGTACAGGTTATAGTCTGGTTTTAACAAAAACGTTTTTCCTTTATTAAAACCGAGTTCACTATAACCAATGGCTCTGATACCAATCTGTCACACCCCCAAAATCCACCTGCGGAATACCACCGCTTGGAGGCGTGACTGACCAGGATCCAGCCACCAATTATATTGAACAAGCAAACATGTAATTATAAAAGTTCAACCAATACCATTGGTGTCCAAACAAAACATAATTTAAGCTGCAAGCGGAAGCATAACGTTTAAAAACCGAAACATAGGTTTAATTGTTTCAAAGTTTAACATGGCACACAACTGTCCATGTCCCACAATGACTCTCTCCCATGCAAGCTCCAGCTAAGTACCTATTGACCTGCAAAGCATGTAGTAACGAGTCAACAACAAGTTGAGTGAGTTCACGGTTGGGTGTTCATTTTAAGTTGTTCCAAAAACAGTTTCCTTTAACTGGCATCCTGCCGTGGGGGTTACCCCATAGTTGAAAACGTGATTTGTTTACCCATTTACTCTGGCAATGCAGCCGTGGGGGTTACCCCATGTTAGTTCTCTGGCATTTCGGCCGTGGGGGCTACCCCATGTATACACTAGACTCGTTACCATATCGACTGCTGACTGTAGTCATGTTTATGTGCCCTGAACTGTCAATGTCTATCATCATTGACGTGCCAGTAGTCCATTAGTTCACGCCCGTCCTCTGCGGCACGGTGTGAGGTTTGTAAAACCTAAATAGCGCTATCTAACTAATGACCCGCTCGCCATTGGCCCGGCGATTAAGTCGATACAAAAAGGAGGGACTTCGTGATAGAGTTTTGGTCTAGTACGAGCTATCTGTCCATGAGGACGAGGAATTATATTCCTGAACCAATACTGTCCTACCCAAGAAAGGACGAGGAATCCATGTTCCTTAACCCCATTCCCAACCCAGGGAATCCCATGCTTTGTAGAGGGTGTGAACTCACCTTGGTTTGCTCGGCAGATACACAGAAAGGTCAATCAAGTTGTAAGCGGTCAACTACGTCCTAACATAGATACCATTCAAGTCAGGTTCATATCCAAGTAGTGCACGTATGTTCTACACGTATTGTACACAAGTAACGATCATGGCATACATGTCTAGCATGGCAGTTCATCAACAGTTCATAACAAGTTCCACAGTAACATTCACGTAACAATCAAAGTCTAAGTGTGCGGCCCAACTACTTAGGCCCATAGCAGTGTGCAAGTCCAAACATTGTGCACAACATACGCATTCATCAGCAACACATGAAGCCCATAAGTTCGGCCCAAACACCTAAGCCTGTAGCAGTGTGCAAGTCCAAATCAGAAGGAGTGTGTACATGGTCTCGAGTCGAGACTAGAGATCTCGAGTCGAGACTGTGCGGTCTCGAGTTATACCTACGAGTTCTCGAGTCGCAACCGTGGAGGTCTCGAGTCGCAACCGGACCCGCAACCATGATCTCGAATTGTGCTGTTTTGTGCTGATGTGGTGTGGTCTCGAGTCGAGACTAGAGAGTTCTCGACTCGTAACCTGTGTCGCAACCTGCGGTCTCGAGTCGTCATGTGGTGATCTCGAGTCGAGACTGAAGGTCTCGGCTGGAACATCTGCTGATTTCCGACATTGTACTAGCCAATGGGATTTCGATTTCATGCACAGTGTGTACTATCCATACAAACATGTTTCCTTGTCTAACACTAACCGAAAATGGATCAAACACCTCAATTTCAAATATTCAAGGCACATTCATAGCACATGCATGTTGTTCATCATACATTCAACTAGTTCTTCATTTTAGGGTTTTCATTTTACAACATGCTTCATCAATAAAGTTTATCCTAGCATGAACTCAAGTTGATAACATCATCGGTTCCTACATCTAGCACATTCAAACAATGTAATAACATGCTTAAATAAGATTTATCATCCACATGCTAATCCGATTTCATGAACACAAACCCCCTCATTTATACATAAACATAACTAACCCATTCGGATTCAAACCCATATAGAACCGATTACTAATATTTCATCATCACATAACAACAATCTTAGCACCGATTATTCAAGGAGTATATATTCATCATGTATAAAACTTAACAAGCAAACATATTATCAAACAACTTCATCCTACATCATCATCAACCGAAACATCACACAATACATAGCATGAATCACTAACCGGTTAGGTTCTCTAGGTGTGAGGGTATGAAGAAGTCGATGAATAAGCTTCCAAAGGAGATCCTAAGCTTGAACCGAGAGCCCTTTGTTGTCACCGGTTGAATCCGAAAGGAGAGGAGGGAAGACTTGTGCTCCTAGGGTTTTAGTGAGAGAGAATGTAGGAGAGTATGTGTGAGGGTGAGTGTGGGTTGTCCAAAGAATGGCAAAGTTGGCTAGGAGTATGAGATATATACTAGCTCTAAGTTGGTTCACCCTAGTGGGTTTTCGAGTGGGGGTGAAGAGGAGCATGGCCCAACCGGCCCAATAGTTACACTATTCACTCGAGACCGAGTGGTCTCGAGTTGGGTTCTTGTGTTTCGGTTCACATAAACACACGCATACATACAAGCACAACACATAATCACATAAATCCACTTATATCATTCATTAAACCGACAAGTTAACTAGTCACATAACGTTCAAGCATGTTACATCGAGATACAATGAAAGGTTCTAAATTTCGGGTTGTCACAGTGGGTTCGTACGAAGCCATGGTATACGAGTACGTACGAATCGAGCAGGTTCATACAAAGGGTCTGTTTTGGTACTTAGACTATAGACTAGGATTGTGTTGCATACTTAGACTCTAGACTAGGTCAAATCATGCAATTTTACCTAATTCCCTATATTTATGGCTCTGATACCAACATGTCACACCCCAACCGATGACGGAATAATCGGGATGTGGCATGATGTGAATAGGTTGCTCGAGAGAATCCATAACGACTAATTGTGACAATATTTAAAAGGTTCAATTTTCCATACAATCAAACAAATATCCTAACATAAGTAAAAGAATTTAGTAGATTCTCAAACAACGAAACACGACATAACAAAACTTGCAATTTAGTTTAGGCGAGTGATTTCTTGTAAAGTTTTGGAAAAATTTTGACTCGAGAGAATGAATTGTGTTTCGTTTTTGTTAATCACCTAAGGATAGGTGATTGGTATTGTATTAAGAATCTAAACGCAAGTAAACTCACGTTAGGGTCCTAGGAAGGTTATAGACTAGGTCAAGAGCATTACTAATAACCTAATTCCCTATAACCATGAGCTCTGATACCAACTCTTATGTCACGCCCCGACCGCGTAATACAATAAACCACAGCGGAAACGTCGGGGAGTGTCGTACAAAATCATTGTTTCACAACACATGGTAATTTAAGTTTTGTTTTATTTCATTATTAGACACATTGTTTTGATACAAACCAAATAATTACAACAATTGTCTTTCAATTTTTAAGTCACTAAAGCCCGCGTCCATCCTATGTGTACCAAGCAATCAACAATCATCACATAGTAGAACCTGAAACATATGTGAAAATAGTCAGCATAAAAATGTCGACGAGTACATAGGTTTTGTATGTCAAATTCATGGCTTTGAATTCATATTTCAATACCTCGATCAACTACGAGAGTTGTCAAGTATGCACTTTGAAATCAAAATGTGTTTGATATTGCAATATGTTTTATCATCTTTACAAGATGATATAAGTAAACCAAAACCATTGTAGCCATGAATCTTGACTGAAAACATTTATCTTTGAAAAACTAAGTAGTAAATCGTCTTTGAAAGTAAACATTGTATGGTTTACATCTTTAAGTAAACCTCGTTGTGTGACATCGTTTGAAAACATTCGTCCATAATCGTTCAAATCGTTCAATCGTTCAAATCGTTCGTGTTATAAACCATCGTTCAATCGTCCATCTTTTAATTGTGAAATATAACGTTTGGTCGTTCTTTAAAGAATACATTCAAACCTGTGTGACTCGATATACCACCCATGGGGTATCTTTAATAGGCCCTGAAAGACCTCTTTAACAAGACTAAAAAACCAACACATGATTTGTTAATCAGATAACAGTTTCTGTCGTTCCCCAAACTACCCACCAAATCCAGTGAATAGCCTAGTAACGGGATTTGTCAGATCCTATGGTACAATAACATACTACTGGTCAGCATGATCATAGTTAATGAATGTCATTCGAATGTCTTTCGACTAACGCCCCAACAAGTTCGTTCACATTATTGAAATCATCATGTTTTATATAAACCATAGTATTTGTTTATGAAACCTCAAAAAGCATTTAGCACATATGAGTCACCCCAAAACAATTGAAAGCATAAAAGAGGGGAGCTATGTACTCACTTGAGATTGCAAGTATCCTTGATTAAGTGTCCTAACAAAGCTCGGGAAATCAAGGACTCAAGTGGCACCTAGTATGAAATCACTATGTTAATAATCGGGACCTAAATCGGGAGATCGGGTAGAATGAGGTCTCGTAAACCAAATGAGTGTTGGAACTCATATAATATGGTTTAACAGATCCTACATTCTGATTTGAAACCTATCCTAAGTGCTTATGACCCGTTAAGGTAGTCTACGCTACGTTAACGCGTCATTTGAGCAAAAGTGTATTCGAATAGCCTAACTTGTCCTATGACAAGTATTATATGCCTAAACATGTTTAATATTGTTACATAATCAGTTTAAGTGTCAAAATTTAAGTTACATATGCTTAAATTCAAATTATTCGTAAAAAGGGCATTTTGGTCATTTTCCTAAGGCATATAAACTACCTATCATACAACTAATCAAACTAAGTGACCATAAGGTATAACCTCGGAAGGTTATTCCCTATATAACTATGGTCACAAAATATATTTGGTCGGATCCTAATGATCGACCAAACGGATCGGGTTCGAATGTCTAAGTGGTTGTCGAGACCGCTTGACTTACTACCCTATATAAGCACTAAACTAAAAGTGACGAGTTAAACATGTTAAAACATGTTTAACTAAGTTAGAAAACTGATTTGATATCAAAACAAAGTGTTTTGATACCCGAAAATAGTTTCTTCGCAAAATGCACATAATCGTGCATTTTGACCGAAACTTTGACTCATCACTTCGACTAGTCAACGTGGTAATCAGTAGGTATACTCGCAAGGGACTATAACCATCGTGATTACGCTCACATTGCAAAGTTCAAACGAACTTTGTCTTGACCAAATCATGGTCAAAGCTGAAAGTCAAACATGGTTTAACTTTCTTGCTTGAAATAAATAACAAAGCATGAAAGAACACTTATAAGTGTCCCAAGCTTGGAAAAATGACTAAGAATGCTCAAGTATGAAGCCTCGAACTAAGTGTGGTAGCCTCAATCAGAGCAAGAGCAAGAGTGAAAGAAAGAAGGAATGAGCAAGTTGAAATGTTGAAATCACTTGCTATTTATAGGAATTCTTGAATCATTGGATGATTACCAAGTGTAATTGAGTTGATCAAATCATGATCATGACCATACACTTGTTAGGCACTGATTAGGGGGCTTGGAGAACACATAAACCAGCCCACAAGATCCAAAAACCAAGATTAAAATAGGTTGCAACAACTGGGTTTGAAGAAATCTGGTTTCTGATGTGCTGGACTAAGCTTACGGGTCCTTCCCATACGGTTCGTATGGGACCTGCAAAGCAGCAAGTTTTGAAATTTGTCAGTTTTAGTCCCTGTGTGTGTTTTGTTGCGTTTCGGCACTTCTAACACCCGTCAAGCCCATTTTCAAGCTCCATGATGAAGTTAAAGTATATTTAACTTGAATTATGCTCACAAATGTCATGGATGTTGGTTCGTTTGGCTGTACGGTTGCGGTTTTTGGTTAATTACGACAGAAATCGTAACGGACACGAAAACGATCCGAATTGCGAAACGAATGGTAGTTTTGCATTCCTATCAGTAAAATATAGTATTAGTGATTACAAAAATTTTTGGATGTCTGGATATGGTCAGAACGCAAGATATGCACGAATTTTCATAATTTCATAGTTTTGACGCTTTTAGTCCCTGTGATCAAATAAGTGTATTTTCGCATACCGAACCCCTCAAAACTTATTTCTAAGCTATGTAAAGGGTATTTAGGGTATGTTTAGCTTATGATCTTGTTCCAAAATGTATGTTGCTATACGAATTGGCAGACTTTTGCAGTTTGTCGCAAATAGTCCTTGTGATCGAATAAACTTGTTTTTGCCATACCAAACCCTTTAAAACTTATTTCTTAGTTATGTAAAGGTTATTTAAGGTATGTTAAGCTTATGTCACTATTCCAGAGTGTAGGTTTCATTAAACTAATTACGTTGGCGTAATAGTTTACGTAAAACTTCTAGAAAAGCTTCTCGAGAGTTCGGAATCATACGAAATTTGATATGTGTACTTGTAACATGTAAATGTACAAATCCCGGGAATGAAACACAAGATTTCATTGGATTCGTATTTGTATGATGGTCATAAAGGGCACAAATGTGACATAGATGGCTTTTGTTTAAGTTAACTTGTCACACCCTGTCTTTTGTGGAAGCGTGTGTGTGACTTGATCAGTTTTCATTGCATTCGATCATAACAAACAACTACATGATTAAATCAAATGATGTCCATCCATTCATATGTTTCAAAATATTACAAACCACAAGTTGTTCAAGTTTTAAACCATCACAAGTATTTAGTTTAAGTTACAAACCAACATAAGTTCTAAAGTTCCATAAAGGACTTTTTTAACAAAAGTTTAGATTTATGAGGCTTTGAATCCTATATCTCATCAAGGATGAGATATATGAATTAAAATCTCCAAAAGTGGATGGCATCGAGACTTGAAACTCAAAAGCTTGAAAGTAACGCTGGCACCAAGATCCATCTATTTCCTTGAAATACATGTAAGTTGAAAACATCAACAAAAGTTGAGCGAGTTCATGCGTTTTAAGTTTATGTGCACCAAATGAATCTCAAAAACATTTGAAAGTTCCAGTGTTGAAAGTAGGTATGTAAAGCGTCTATGAACATGTTGATCATTAATGTTTTGCAAAGACATTAATAAATGTGACGACATAGGAAGTACTCAACCCGAGTAGACGATTTTTAGTGTTGAATCACCTCGACTGGGACACAACAGCACTCTAAGTGGTCACCCATGGACCGTGAGTGGGGCTCGCCCGTACCCATTAGATCTAACCTTTGTTCCGTGGTCCTTAAAAGGATTAATGGCACTTCAGTTTCAGCCTATGGTCACGTGATCTAATAGTTCATTCCTTAGCTAAATCATACCCAAGTTGACATGTATTTCACGTCTGAAAGTTATAAATCCGAAAACAGTTAAGAGAAAAGGGGGACATGAACTCACGGTTTTGCGTAACTTGCGTCGTAAACTTCACCGACTTGTTTTGTAGGCCTCGTATCCTATATGTGTACTATGTACGTTAATCAATAGACATGTAACACACGAGTACAAGTCACCATCTTAAGTTTATGCATTCGTCTTTTGTATGTTTAACATTTGTGAGGGTCGTGCCCTTGTTTGTCGGGTCTCGCCCGTTTGTCGCGTTATCGCACTTTGAATTCGGTGTCCTCTGCTTGTGAATATATATTTTATTCCCTAAAATATATTTGTTTATGTAATGTTTGACAAACGATAGGTGTTAAAAATAATCTATATTTTTAACTTGTTCTAAATATGTTACTTATATTATTTTCCCAAAAATAAGTATAAGTAATTTGTTAAATAATATTTTCAATATTATTTTGTGTAAGTATACTTAGGTAAGTATACTTGTATTTTGAGTATGTTATTTTGTATCCTCATATTTATGCATAATACTTGTTTATGGGCATTTTACCAAGTGTTGGCAGTGTATGTCGGTATGTATTTATACGTATAGGAATACGTATTTTCTTGTATTTATTAAGTATTTCATACTTAATTTATGTGTAATTTTCCAGAATATTGTTTTTGCATTATTAAAATCACCATTTTTATATGCTTACAATATATATATATAGGGATAGGATCATTTCAGAACCATAAATATTTACAGAACTCACAGAACTCATAATAAACAATCTTATTATTTATATATATTTATGTTTAGGATAATTTTATCATTTATTATGTGTATTTTTACGATTACATACATGTTAAGAGTAATTTTATCATTTTTTATATGTAATTTTATAATTACACATATGTAAACTTGTTTTTTTTTACATATATGTAATTAGTTATGACACATATATATAATTTTGGCAATTAAACATATGTAAACTACTTTTAACATGTATGTAATCAAAGAAATACATATAATAGATGATAAAAAGATCCTAAATACAAAAACTTATATATAAAATGATTGTTTATTAGGAGTTCTGAAAGTTCTATAGTTATTTAGAGTTCTATTGGGTTGAGTTCAATTCAGAACTCTAAATAACTACAGAACTTTCAGAACTCCTAATAAACAATCATTTATTAAGAGTTCTGAAAGTTCTGTAGTTATTTAGAGTTCTGAATTGAACTCAACCCTATATATATATATATATCAAAAAAAATTTATAGAAAAATATCTATAAGTTGACTTGGTAAAATATGTATGTATCCATATATCTTAAAAATAATCTATTTTTAAGATCAAAGTTAGAAAATATACATTTTTAGTTTCCTCCATAATAATATATTTTTGAGTTGTTTATAAAAATATATATTTCCTTACACTCCAAAATAAAATATTTTCAAGTTGAGAAAATATGATATATTTTCATAATAATTGTAAAAATACATACTTTGTCGTTTTTCGGTTTTGAGAGTATCGTTTACTAAATTTGTCAAGATACGAGTTAAATTTCCGGAATATTTATATATTTTGTCCAAGGTGTCACCCTTTCATGGGTTATTTTGCATTAGTAATATTGGGTATTTGTCATGTATTTTTATGTATATTTGTTGGTGATACTCCTTGAGAGTTTTTAGTGTATTTTCATCATCCTAATACACTACTACATATAATACACATAATATACACTTAGCATAAAATGTGGTGATCACTAAATACATATATTTTTCCTAAAAATATACATACTTAATATTAATTTTTAACTTGAAGAAACCATCATTTCTTAACTTGAAATTTCAAACAAAAATTAGGAAACCATGGTATATATTTTTAGGTAAATTTTTGGGGAATAAGTTTCACCAAAACTTATATTTTTTCCAAGTGTCAAAATTTTATAAAAAATTTGACATAATTTCCCCTAAAATGGAGGTTTCCCATGTTTTCAAAACATGTGTTTATTTTCTTTTCAACACCAAAAACAATTTCCAACAATTTTCACCAATAACATACACTAACTTCTTCATGTAAAACACTATGGTGAATTTGTTTCTTGTAAAAAATGTGTAGTCTTTGAGATCTACACTTAACATACAATGATCTTTCCAAAAACAAGTGTTCTTGTAAATTTTAAACAAAGTTTTATGAAACTTTAATTTACTAACCAAATCATCTGTCACACCGTGACTTTTGCGGAAGCGTATGATGTGTGACTTGTTCAATATCATTGCATTTAATTATAATAAACAACTATATGATTAAAACATGATGTTCATCCATTCATAAGTTTGAAAAGTTATAAACACAAGTCTTTTAAATTTCAAGCAAAATCCTCAAGTTATGTTAGAATACAAAAGTAGATGGCATATAAACTTGGACTTTACGTCTTGAAAATAACACCTGCGCCCAAGATCCATCTTGTTTCCTGAAATACATGTTATTTTGAAAACATCAACAAAAGTTGAGCGAGTTCATGTGTTTCTGTATGAGTTCGAATAATCTTGTAAACAATTGTATGTATGCCTTTGTAATCTGGTATGAAAACGTCTATGAACAGATCATTAATGTTTTACAGGGACATTAATATGTGTGGTATGTAGGAAGTGCTCAAACCTCACGAATTTCCTCCGGGCCATCCGGTGGGAACGACATAGTCACCACATACGGCCACACAAGGACCCATGCGTGGGGCTCGCTACACCCAGATAGATCTACCACTCATGCCCCTCGGTCTATACTAGATTAATGGCTCTTAGGAGAGATACTACATCATCCACGTGATCTAACAGTTCATTCCTTAGCTATATCATACCATTGAAACATTTGAAACATGTATCTCACTCCCAAGATTTGTAAAACCGAAAATAGTTAAAAGAAAAGGGGGACATGAACTCACAGATTTGCATCCTGTCTCCTGTATACCCAAAGTATGTATCCTTACGCCGTACTACAACCTACACACGTGCTGAGTTTTATTAGACGTTAAGGTGGTGTACCGACTCTTAGTCTTAGTTGTTTAGTAAGACTTATTTCGGAATTCTTGGTGTGCTTTGAGTTACATCTTTGATGTACATTTTATAATTCCAAAGTATATAATTATTAGTTCAAATAATAATATTTTAACTTAAATTATATTTATCCAATTATTTGGGATATTGTTATGATAATATATTTTTGACTTATTTCGTTTTGTAATTCCTTCATGAATATTTCCCAAGTATGGGTATGATTCCGGTGTGTATTTGTACGTATGAGAATACGTATTTTCTTGTAATTAAGTATTTTACACTTAATTTTGTATTTAATTTTTTAGGAATATTATTTTTAGGCAACTAAAAATCACCAATTTATATTCTTAAAATATATATATGTTAAGAGATTTTTTATAGAAAAATATCTATAAATCTTTCTTGCCAAAAATAATATACCTTGATATACATCTCAAAAATAATATATATTTTTAAGATTAACTTTAGAAATATATTCCTACCTTTCATCCAAAATAATATATTTTTAACTTGTTTAAGAAAATATATATTTTTCTTCACTCAAAAATAATATATTTTCCATTTGACAAAATATAATATATTTTGTAATACATGTAAAAATCCATTACGTTTCCTTCGTTTCCAAAATACCGTTTAACCCATTTGTCGAATTATGAATTTAATTCCGGAATATATTGTCACACCCTGACTTTTGCGGAAGCGTGATTATCTGTGACTTGCTTAATATCATTGCATTCAACCATAACAAACAACTATATGATAAAACCAGAGATGTTCATCCATAGATTAAGTTTAAAATATTTCAAACAACATTGTCTTAGAATCCAAACACAGACTTCAAACCCAAATTACAAACCATTCAAATTGTTTTAGAGTTCCATAAGGACTCGACAAAAGATACTATTAAAAACTAGGTTTGGACTATGTATCTTATCCTGGATAAGATCCACAACCCCAAACCCTTAGACTCCGTATATCATCTTTTATTCCAAACAACCCTTGAAAACTTCCAACGCCTGCCAGATCCATACTTAGTTTCCTGAAATACATGTAGTTTGAAAACATCAACAAAAGTTGAGCGAGTTCATGTGTTTTGTATGTGTGCACGAATAAACCTTGGAATCATTGTAAGTATGTATGTATTTGTAAAATCCTAGTATGAAAGCAAACAAGGAAAACAAATCGATTAATGGTTTGCAAGGCAATTAATATGTGTGACGTGATGCAGGAAGGCTCAAACCTAGCAGATTTTGCACCGGGCTTCCGGCTGTAAGACATAGTCACCTCATGGGCCAAACCCCGGTCCACATGGGTGGGGCTCGCTACACCCAAATAGATCTATAACTCATGCCCCTCAGTCGTACTACGAGGATTAATGGTCTTAAGTGTTGTACCCACCACTCACATGATCTAGCAATATTTTTTCTTAGCTAACCATACCATGTATAAACGTTTATAAACAATTTTGTAACATGTACTTCACCCCCGAAGTTATAAAACTGAAAACAGTTAAAAGAAAAGGGGGACATGAACTTACAGTTTTGCGTTCTTCGTATCCAACTGTAACTCAAGGCTTCCTCTAGTGTGCACGACTACCTACAACGTACTACGGTTTATTAGACGGGTGGGTCGTGCCTTGACCTTAGTCTTAATTAGTGTCTTTGAGTTACGTTTCATTGTGTCATCAAAATTATTCCAAGTTATATAATTATTTGTTAAAATAATAAATATTCTAACTTAAATTATATTTATTAAGTTTTGGAATAATAGTTAACATAATATATTTTAACTTGACAAGTATATACACTTGTACATGTATAATTTCCCAAGGATGGGTGTATTGATACTTGTATTCTAAAACTTGTATATTTTTGCCAAGTATCGATGGCGTA
>JARYGA010056973.1:0-46746 GCA_030545235.1 Helianthus tuberosus
TATCCCTTGTCCACTAATTATCATAGTTCGATTTCGATTGAGTTCGATTGTGATTCGACTTTCGATTGCGTTTCGATTGATTACCACAACATAAAATAAATAAACATGCACAAGTAACACATAAGGAACACACACACACGTATAACAATAACCAAAATGCGTAATTCGAGTTGCGATTCGATTGTGATTCGATGTCGATTTGATTAACATAGTTTGATTATCGTTTAGTTAACTTTATCGCATTGTTACTTCCTATAATTCACAGTCGTAAGTCGATTAGATGGCGATTAACATACGTCGATTATTGTAATTATTGACACTTACTCCACATGATACAACTAAAATAAACACATAAAAGAATTCACTACAAGTCAAGTTGCGCGAAATCGGTCGTTGACTTTGACCTTGACTTTGACCTTGACTTTTGAAAACACGGGGTGTTACAGTTAATATTTTACCGTATCCCAAGCCCGTATAAGGGAAAATAAGTTAAAAGTATTTACCTGAGTTTTAGATGCAAGATTTTCTACTCAGCCGTATAATTACTAAGACTTTATGACGGTAGCTTTTACCGGGGCTTCCTAGTAGGGGTGTGCATGGGTCGGTTTGGGTCGGTTTTGGGTCATAACCATAACCATAACCGAGATGTCGATTATGGAAAATTCATAACCATAACCGCTCGGTTATGGCGGTTTCGGTTATGGTGGTTTTGATGGTTATGGTAGTCGGTTATGGGTCGGTTAACCATGAACTTGGGTCTAGCTAAATTTAGCTCAAAACAATATTATCTATAGATATTAATGCTTTTAATCACCGAATAAAACGATATATAATAAATTCAAACAAAATGATATCCATAAATTCAAACGAATGTTCAACCAAAATGACATATCGATAAACTCAAACAAAGTTTTAACCAAAAACACCAAATACTACGTGGTGGAAGTTTAATCCCAATCTTCATCTCCAATGAAAGAGTCTTCAATTGTTCTCTTTTCCGGTGACAAATCTAAAAAAACATATGTAATTATGCTTTAATATTAAGTAAAAACAAATAATAAAGTAAAAAATAAGTGCATTATTACCATGTTCTATTTTCTCTAAGTTTTCAACCAGATTGTACTCCATGAACTTGAGTATTTTGTAAATCCTTTGGTAAACGTTGTATCCAATCTTAAAACTCAAGATTGATTGTTTCTTATCTACTTTCTTGTAAATCGGAGACTTTGCCCAAGCAAACTTTAAATGATGACCTAAAGAACTCGTGCCATTCTTTTTAGAACCAGACGCTAGTAAGGAGTTACAATAAGGACATTTGGCTTTACCTGAATCCTTATCTTCAACAAAATGGTTCCATACCCAAGATTTTTAGCTCTACCATTTTTTTTTATCTACGGTTTCTTGACTTTCTTCAACATTTACAACCGGTGGCTCGTTTGGGGATTCTTCATCAAGAGTAACAACCGGTGTTTCGCTACCAGGTGTTTCCATCTACATTTGACAAAAAAAGTTAAGTAATGAATGATAAAATTATCAGACTTCATATTTTGTAAACTAGATATTCTTTCTAATAGACTTCATATTTCTAACAGACTTCAAATTTCTGGATTTGACTTTTTGAAAGTGTAAACATTTATAAAACATTCAGAATTTTGTAAACTGGATATTCTTTCTGATTGAACCATCAACCACAAAAACAGAAACAAATATTACAGAAGTAAACAAATATACAGCAGCCGATAAGAATCTATTAGCTCAAATGAAAGATCTATGATAAGCGCTATATTTTATACCGCAACTATACTTTATTCCAACTGAGAAGAATCTATTTGCTCAAATGGAAAGATCTGACATTTAATGGCAAAATATAAACATCAGTTTGACATGGCGTAGGTTTTCTAATGGCAAAATGTAAACAGTAGCTGATAAACAGCAGTTTATTATAACAGAAACAATATAAACAACAGCCAATAAACAACAGTTTATTATAACAGAAACAATATCAGAAACAATACGTAAACAGCAGCCGATAAACAACAGTTTATTTAACAAAATCAGTTAAAGGAGCAAACGAGAACAAAATAAGAAACAATTCATAATCAATACGACGGAAGACAATATGCAAACGAAAAAAATCAGAAACAATACGTAAACGAGAACAAAATCAGAAACAGTACGTAAATGAGAACAAAATCAGAAACAAAACCTGGAAGCTGGAACTCTGGAACCGAATGTTGAACTTTGAGTTTGAAGTTGAACTCTCGTTTCTGAAAGGACGACTGAAGTTGAACTCTGTGGACGATTGAAATGAAAACTGAAAGGACGATGGGTTTTGGAATAAGGATATTATTTAAAACTCTGAACCCTAATGGCTAATAGTAATAAGTAACCGCCCAACATTGGATTTTGGAATAAGGATATTATTTTATTGGTTTAATTCAATGTGGTCTTTTGGTATTCCTCCAGGCTCCAACAGATAAGATTGGATCAGTTATGCATATGGGTCGGTCATATGGGTCGGTTAACCATGACTTTATTAACTAGCGGGTCGGTTCGGTTAAGGCGGTAATTGAAACTTACAAAACCATAACCGACCCATGATTGTCGGTTAACAAAAAATTAAAAAATGACCCATCGGTTTACCATTCGGTTCGGTTTTTTCGGTTCGGTTTTTTCAGTTATTTCGGTTATGGGTCGGTTAATTCAGTTTTTTGCACACCCCTACTTCCTAGTCTGGAATGAAAGTAATATTAACCTATTAGAATACTAACGGGTCTTATTTAAGTCTAGGACTTAGACCGGTTAGTTTAAAGAATGATTTACGACACAAAACGCTAGATTAAGCGGTGAGCGGAACAGAATGTAATTTATACCCAACAAGTATGGAGACTTGTATAATATGGGTAAACTAAACACATTTTGGATTTTGAAGTTTAAATGATAAGGTTAAACCCATTTCGGCTAATTTATGCAACTAGTTACATAAGCCGAACCGAACGTGAATAAGCATAAACGGGTAACCGGATGAGTCATATACAAGTTCCATATGTTTTTATGCTTATAATATGTCATGATATCAGTAGGATTTCAACATGTATGCCCATAAAGGTTTTAAAACCGAATTTAGCCTCATAAGGGCATTTTGGTCATTTAAAGGTTTATAAAAGGGGTTTATATGTAAACTGAAGTTCTGGTTATAAACATTCTGTAAAAACATTTAATTTATGTCATTATAATAGTAGGATATCATACATGTGTGTGGTTTATGATTTATGGCCAAACTATGCACCGTAGGAGCATTTTGGTCATTTCACACATAGTTTTAACGACTTATTTGAGATTCTGAGTTCATGATTTATACCTACTGTAAAAATATTAAAAATGGTTTATAAAATCAGTAGGTAACAAGTCTTGGGTGCTAAATATGGTTTAAAACCATACTATGCACCTTAATGTCGTAAAAGTCGATAAATGACGATAATTCGTATGTTTAAAAAATTCTGAGATTATGACCAGCTTATAATAGTCAAAATACTTTATTTATCATAATGTATCAGTAGCAAAAGGTTTTGCATGTATGTTATGTTAAAAATCCATTTTAAGTATGAAAAGGGCATTATCGTCATTTAATAACCTTATACAAGATCATGTACATAAACTCAACAAGTAATCAGGCTTGACATCCCAATTAATCCTACATATGATATCATAACAATAGGTAATGAGTTTTTATGTTTAATTATGTTTAAAACTCATTTTATGTGGAAAAGGGTATTTTAGTCCTTTTAAAAGCTTATATTTCGATTAATCAAGCAAACTCAGTTTATGACCAGTTTATAAAAGTTAAAATATGCTAAACATGTTAACATATCAGAATGTAATTCATTTGCATGCTTGGTTATGTTTAAAATCTCATTTTTTGTTAACATAAGGGCATAATAGTCAAGTTTAAGCATAATAACGGAAACTAGTAAACGAACTCAGATTACTATGTGACCATGTAGTATAACCTTAGAGGGTTATATTACAACATAATATGGTCACAAAGGAACCTTAATGCGTAAAGGAATTAAGCTAATTCGGGTCAGAACTGAAAGTCAAAGCAAAAGTGAAGCTTTTGCGACTTTCGGTTGCGAACCGAGCCTAAACTTAGAATTGTCGGGTTGAACATGTTTAGACATGTTCTAATAATGTTTACCAAGTTATTAAAGTGATAAAACATGTTTTATTACTTCTACATTATCATATTTGAATTTATTTAAAAACTGACCCGTTTGACTTTTTACGTTAATTATTTTGACGCAACAATTAACTAAGTAAACGTGGTAATTAGGAGGTGCCCTTTTGAGAGATTAACACCTACCTAATTATGATCACATAGCCATATTCGCCTTGAAAAATGGCTGGACCGTTTAGGTCTAAACCAAAAGTCAAAGCCGATTAGCGGCAACTTTGACTTTCGGCTTTTAAATGCATAAAAGCCGAACTAAAGTGGCTAAGGACACTTACAACAGGTCCTAGCTCGAAAACTTGACTAAGGGGAGCTTCCTTTTTATCAGGAACCTCAGAGAAGGAGTAGAGAAGTGATTTTGAAAGGTTCAAGTTTGAATGGCAACATAAGAGCTCTATTTATTGTGCAAGGAGCCTCCTCAAGATCAATCCAGGTGTTATATGATGCTCTCAGATGTTTCCAGGTGTCCAAGAGGTTTTTAGAAACCACTAGCATACTTCTTGTTTTGAAATCAGGTTGCAAGGTAGTTTGATTGGGGCTCAAGGCCGCTATACATGTAGTTGTCCATCTTTCTGTTACTGGGCGTTCTCTCGCGCCCCGCGAAAGTCAAGGGAGTGGGCTTCGCGGCCCGCGATCCACCCTTTTTCCTGTTAAAACAAGTTTCAAACTTGGCAGCTTCAGTCCCTTGTTCTTATAACTTCATATATGTTTCCTTTTAAGCATAATTGGCCCCTATAGTTAGTTTTTAAGGATCCTGGGAATAATAACAAACATCATTAGGCTCCCGTTCAGTTAAAAGGTCACCCGAAGGCACTAGTTTCTCTCGTTGACTCTTTTAACCCTTCTTTTTGATATCTTGCACATTTATCACATAACAATTTTGAAACTTTTCGTAATTAATATCAAGCCTTCTCGGAAGTATAATTGGACATTACAAAGCCCCGGGTTTGTTAAAAGGTCACTTAGAGGTATGAATTAACATGTTGACACGTTTAACCCGTTTCTCTTATAAACCTTCTATTGTTTTCACAAATGGCTTCTCACGCCCAACAATTTACTTATTTGAGAATACGAACATCGTGTAAGGTCATTCAGAGGCATAAGTTTAGCATGTTGACACTTTTAGTCCCTCTGTATACATCTTTTCACTTTTAGTCAGCTTTAGTTCTTCAAAGTCAACTTTTATACGTTTAAAGGTTTATGACACGTGTCTTCACATGATTGGACATGATTTTGCGAGTTGTTACAATTATGCTTGGACCTTCATGATCACCTTGATGGTGTTGGCCTTTCCAAGCAGTTAGATAGGTTGCCACACCTAATGCGTGCAATTAAAGCTACTAAGCATCCTAAGAAAACTGTGTATGCCTTGATGGGCCTCGTATATTTTATTTTTTTGGATGTCACTTAAGGTCAGACTCCTCAAATTTTTTTCATAGAGATCAACAACACCTAATAATGATGAAGATAATGATGACGACGACAATGAAGATAATACTGTGACATTTGCAATTTTTAAACATTGTACAATTTCGATCATTTTTCGTATTTAATGAAATTTTATATTTTATTTACAAAATACATAATCGAATGATTGAGTGAAACGATATTCATAACACTTCCGGAACAAAATCCAAGTTACACATGCCTTAACACACTTATATAACCTAAATATTAGGTTAAAGGGGTTAAAAATGACAAAAATGCGATAATACAAGTCTAGGGGCCAAAAAACAAAAAAAAAATTCTGCAGAGGGTCTTACGGACCGTAAGACCCCAACCCTTACGGTCAGTAAGGGACACCCAGTAGCAGCAGATTGACAACTGTCCTGCCCAGCTGCATTCCTTGGCCTCAAAATCGTGATTTTTTCCACAATTCGCCTCCTTTGGACACCTGGGATGACACTAAGCATGTCCTTAACACCTGGGTGGACACTTGGCACGCCTGGTCGCACAATCGTTTCGCCTGGTCACACGCCCAAAACGGACCCCCGTAGCCCAAGTTAGAGCCATTTTAATGTAGTCCCTTTTGTCACACGATCTTGGGCCTCCACATATAAGATGGCCCGCTCCTCCACACTTGGCCCGCATCACTCACCGACCTTTTTGTGTTGACGGATACTTTGTATACCTGTTGTAGGAAATATATGATGATGCACAAGAAACCGAACTAGGGTGGAACTAGAAACGCACCCAAACTTTACTTAATGTTTTTCTTTTATATTTGTTATGCTAATCCCAACTCGTTGTAATTTCCTAATGAAACAATGTATTATTTGAAATTATGAAATGAAATGAAATTTGGATTATAATTTATTGTCACAATTAGTATGTTATGACGTTTTGAATAATCTCGTTTGTCCCGACTCGATGTTCCGCCATCGGTGTAACCCTCGCGAAAATTTCGAACCTTTAAAAAACTTTTATATTTCTTTCATAAATATTTCGGTAACCGATATTTGAACATAATGATTTTAACGTAACATACATACCGAGACAAAAATATAAGTTACACATACCCTAAATACCCTTCATATAGCTTAAACATCAAGTTAGATGGTTAAAAATGCCAATAAGCTGGTAGTACAAGTCCAGGGGCCAAACTGTCAAAAAAATAAAATTATTTTTGTCTCAAGGCCTTGTGGACCGTATGACATAAATCCTTGCGGTCCGTAAGACATGCCCAGAAGAAAATTTTTTGCTTGATCACCAAGTATGCCGCCACCTTTCTTCATCTTTTGACACCTTGCACGCATTTTTGCCACCTTAATTCTGGTAAAGACACATGTTGGGACACTAATAAACATCTAAACACACTTGATAACACGTGGCATCACCATCTTGATCTCCAATTAGTATAAATAGCTCCATGTTCTTGAGATTTCATTCACACCTTTCATTCTTCACTTCTTAAGTGTTCTTTCATGCCTATATCAATTTCGTAGTTAGTATTCACCCGAAAGTCAAGAAAATTGACTTTTGCTTTGACTTTCGGTTCTAACCATTTCGGTCAAGTCAAAGTTCAAAATGAACTTTTCTACGTGATCATAATAATGAAGGTGTTAATCCCTTGCGATTAGACCCTCTGATCATCACGTATAGTAGGTGAAATGATGAGTCAAACTTTTACAAAATAAAAGTAAAAAATGTAAAAATATGCATTTTATGATGAATGAGCTTTTAAGTTGTTAGTGCAGTAATGTCTATCGCCTTCGTCAATCCGAGCGCGTAGCGAGAAACTAAAGATAATGAGTCTTTATAGTGTTATATCTAGTCAAAAGCCAAGGTGGCAATCTTGTAATTATTGAGAAGTTTCATTAAAAGCCTTGACCTATATAGGGAGGTATAGTGTTAGGTTTAAGACTTTTGCTCATTTGTGGAATTAAGGAGCTAATCTTAGAGAGAGAAAGTTCTCTCACGTGATTCTTGGCACTTTGTACTCGTCATAATCAATTGAATCACGGTTATTTGTACGTTCTTGTGTGTTCGATCACGTTCGTGTACGGATTCCGCACGTTACACGTTCGTTACGCAATCGTTTGGTGTCAAAACCGATCCTACAAGTGGTATCAGAGCAGGAGCTCGATTGCACTGATCAAACACATAGATTCGTACCAGATTACATCGATTTCAGATCCAAATTGCATCATTTCTTGATCTTCTACACATTCTTTCACGTTTTTCACTGATTTTCGTCAAATTGAACGGGTTTTTACGGTCCAAATCGGCTGATTTTTTTATATGTTGTGCGAAAACACTTGATTTACAACCCTACCAAATTTCAGATTCAAACTCCTAGCCGTTTAGGAGAAATCTGAGTTTTTAGGTCCGTTTTCGTTTGAAATTGACATATTCCGTTTGAAAACAAGTGCTTCTGTTTGAAAACGAGTGCTTCCGTTTAAAAACAAGTGTTTCCGTTTGAAAATCGATCTTATTCCGTTTGAATCCAACATATTCCGTTTGAAATCGAGTATCTCGTTTGAAAATGCATGGTCATTACGTTTTAAACATGTGGTCCGTTTGAAACATTGGGTTGATTACGTTTGGGGAATACATTCCGTTTGAGAATCTCGTTTGAAGCAAGCATATCGTTTGAAAGAGTGATACTGTTTGAGAATACCATTTGAAACACGATTTCCGTTTGAAATTGGTTCAGAAGTTCACGTGATACTTGTCTTGACCTGATAAATTGTCATCAACCCATGTGCTTTGTTTGAACATATATCTTGCGGCCCAATAAAAATTAATAAATCAAAAGTTGTTGTCAGCCACATACTTTGATTAAATACACAGAATTGATTCAAAGTTTGCTTGTGTCAGACTCAAATGTTTGTCGGTCATCATGAGATTCTAAGAGATTGTTTGGCCCAAGATAAATTGATTTGAATATGTGATCTATTATTTGAGTTTGATTCGGCCCAATAGATTTCAAGAAGTTGGTCAGTCTGCATGTGTTTTCATTGGAGGCCCAATCACATTTTAACATCATATTTGTGTTGTCAATTAAGTTGTCGACCCAAGATTTACTTGTGAAAACCGTTCATTGATAGTAATTGGCCCAACTGAATCCATTTAGATCCGATCAGGCTCATTCATTTAGTGATTTCACCCGAACAACATTGGATTGAATCCGCAAATCTTCGACACGAGTCTTAGATTGATTTCATCAACATACATTTTCACATATTCAATTAGTTTAAACTGATTGTGTGTCTGTTTGTTTGCAGGTGATTCAAGGTGATTTCGTTTGAGCAGGATAATTTCGTTTGAAAGTAATATTGTGAAAAGTGTTACCAAAACATGGATAGTGATGATGAATTTGGAAGTTCCTTTGAAGATGATATTTTTAACAAATGTTATTTTTCTAACAAAAGTAACCTTTCAATTTCAAACAAAACAGTTTCAATAAAGAAGGATCCAGAAAAAGTTATAGACAAAACTAAAAAGAATTTAGAAGTTGGTTCTGAAAAAGATGAAAAAGAGGTTCAAGTGGAGAAGAATCAGGCTTAAGAAATTCCGGTTTCAAAGATTGTGGAGGAAGCTGACGTTGAAAGGATTGATAAGAACTGCTCAAAATGTGTTCAATCAAGAGCAGAAAATGTCAAACTCTTGATAGATGTTGAGAGTTTGACATTAGAAAACAAAAATTTTAAAGAAAATGAAAAAGAGTTCCAAAATAAAATAACAATTTTAGAAAATGAAAAGTTGGAAATTGAAACAGATTTTGAGAATAAAATAAACACTTTAGAACATGAAGAGGTGTTTTGGGCAAAATTAGAAAATAAAGTTTCAAAAGAAATAGAAAAAGTTTTTGAAAATCGAATAAAAGTTTTAGAAAATGAAAATTCTGTTTTAGAGAAAAATAAAGTTGAAAATGAAAAGGCAATAAATTCTCATCTTGAGAAAATTTCTCAACTTGAAAAAGAAGTTGAGAATGCCATGAATAAAATTGATGAGTTAGAAAAGAAATTGAACGGCTTTGAGGCTTCAGCATCAATACCAGATCTTGTTTGTCCAAAACCGATCAATTCAGTTCCAATAAGTGACAATGTCACAAATTTTGACAAAGTCAAAATTGAAGATTGTGATGATAAATCTGATGATGAAAAAGAAAAAGAAGAGAAAAGAAAAATATTTTTGGAATTACAAGAAAATTTTAAAAACACTGTTTTGCAATCTACTGAAATAGGTGAATGTTCAAAGCAAAAACCTGTTAAGAAGAGTGTAGAACAGAAACAAAAAGTTAAAAATTTGAAAACTTTTAAAAAAGAAAATAAAAGCTCATCAGATCAGTCATCCAATCATTATGAAAAACCACAAAAATTTAAAAATGAAAACTTACAAAAAGTTGGTAATCAGTGGTGCAGGTTTGACCACAGTGCTCAAATGCCAAATCAAGGATATAAGAGGAGAAACGACAACCACAAGGCAACTCAATGCTATGATCTAAGTGTGTGGTATGAAAATGGTGTGAGGTATGAAGGAGAGGAAAGGTTTGATAACAGGGTGTGTTACACTTATGGTGTTAGAGGACACATTGCTGTCAACTGCCAAAGTCAGAGATTTGAAACAAGAAGATGCTATGAATGCCAAATCAGAGGACATATTGCAAGAGATTGCCCAATGAGATCAAAAGCAAGATCGAGGGCTGAATCTCAGGAAAAGGTGAAGAACTCAGTCAAAATTGAAGAAAAGCCCAAAGAACAGAAAGTGAAATTATCACAAGGGCAGAAAGATAGACTGAGAAAGAAAGCGATAAAGTATTTAGAAAAGATTTTGTCTTCAGAGAAAAGAAAGAAAGAAAGTATTTAGAAAAGATTTTGTCCTCAGATACAATTGGTAATCCGAGAAAAAGTTCTGATGAATCGCTTTCCTCAACTGAAAAGGCAAGCAAAACGAATTCATCAGATGCAAATCTAAGGACAAAAGGGGTGATAAAGAAAGAAAAATTAGCTAATCAAACCAACGAAAAATCAAAGAAAGTTAATTTTTCAAACAAAGCTTTAATCAAAGTTTTTAAGTATGAAAAAGACTGTGAAAGAATTTGTACATCACAGGTTGACAAGTTTGGAAAGCTTAAAAATTGTAAGCATTGGGTTCCAATAGAAAATGGCGATGAATTTGTTTCTTCGGATGCAAAAGAGCCACGATCAGGCAATGAATCTGACTCGAAAAAAGTCAGAAGAGCCACAAATTGAGGTAAAAAGTGATGATTCTGTATTGTCAAAATCACCCAAGGCTGGTCAGGCTTGGGTGAATTTGTTCAAGTAAACATATGACTTTCCGGAACTCCCAGGTTGATAAGTGTGGAGTAGGAATCGGCATCTTTCTTGAGAAATTCACAGGTTGGTAACTGTGATATTTCGAATTAAAAAAGACTAATCAAGGACATTAAGTTGTACTCGATTTCTCTTTCCGACAAGTGGTTAAAGAAGAACAAAGTGATGAAGTAAACCGCTAACCTACAAATGGTTTGTGAAAATCAACAAAACTAATTTTCCGGAAAAACCATTTCGATTAAAACAAACTTAAGTGTTTTGAAATCTTAATGGGAAAATAGTTTGTTGACAGGGGGAGTTCTGATTGTTTATGCACAGTGGATGGCGAATTGAAGTAATTCTCATCATGTTGTCAAGTTTGTACAGTTTGATTTCAAATTTTCCCAGAAAATCAAAATTGAAACATATTTTGATTTTAGGGGGAGAAAAATTTTAAAAAAAATTAGAAAATTTGAAAATGTCAAAAACATTGAAAAAACAAAAATGAGTTTTGTTGAGACAAGAGGAAATGATAGTAAATCAGTGGACTATCACAGCATGCTAAAGAAATGTAATGTCAAATGTGATAAGCGATCTCACTAAGGATGTGACGATAGGTTCAGCTAGACTAGTAGACTTGCGATAACGATACAAACTTAAATGAAAAAAGCCTAGTTCTAGTGGGAAACATGGTTGAAAGCATAGTACTTAGTTTTGTCCTTCATGACTGTGTGCCTACTCAGTAATCGCTGAATGTTGAAAAACATGAAACCGGTTAAGTCTGTGAACTTTCACAACTTTGCTGAAAAGTCGCTGTGATTGTGCATTTTATTTTGCAAAGATTTAAACCTGTTTGATTTCTTTATTTTGTTTAAGCATTGGACATCCTCTGCATATACGTGAGTATCGACCTGGATGTTATTGCCTAAACGTTCTGCTTTATTTTCTTTGGTGTTTCGTTTAAGCTTTGGATCACCTCTGCGTATACGGGAGTATCGACCTGGTGGTTAAAGCCTAAACAACTTCAACTTGTTTTATTTTCTTATTTTGTTTAAACATTGGACTTTCTCTGCGTATCGAAAGATCGACCTGATTGTTAATGTTTAAACATTCTGCTTTATTTTTGCACATATCACAGTTGATGAAAGTTTAAAAGCATTACTTGAGTCAGTGTATTGCATGATGAGGGGATATGCTGAGATCGTGGGGTCCATAAGAATTTAGTGCAAAATTAATATACCTTAACGTATCGGTAAGCATTTCGAAAGGTTTTAGATTGAGTTTAAGAGGACAACTATATCGTCAATCTATGTGAATCGTTTAGAACTTAAAATGTTTAAAGCTTAATGGTGCTAGTGATTTGTCTCATGAACTGATATGATCCTCTTACACAAACTCACAAAAATATTGTCTGTATATATTTGTTTACTGTATTTCATTCATAAACAAAAATCCAAAAAGATTTTCGGAGTGTTTTAGCTTAAATTTTGAAAAATACAAAAAGATTTTCAACAACTGATGTTGAAGAGCTGATATTCAAAATTCTAAGTGCTAAACATGATGAATTTGATTGGGAAAGTTTGTTGAAAAACTTTGAATGTTATATACAAATGTTTTGAAAGATTGTATGATTAGTTAATCAAGGTCATTCATTTGAACTTGATGTAACTATACAGATTGATAAATGAATGATTTCTACCAGTAAGTTTCTTAAATCTAAGTGTTATAAATTTGTGAAACTTATGTTGAGGTAGAGGATGTGCAGGTTAACCAGGTTTCAAATCCTGAGCAGATGCAGAATAGAGCCAGGAATTGATCCTGAACTTGTGAACTTGTGAAAGCTAGACTACGATCTCGACAGCCGAGTCTAAGGGGGAGTCTGAAGACGAGCTCAACACAAGAGGAAGCGTGGATTCAAAAATCCAGATAACTATCTTGGAGGAGATTGTATACGAAAAACCAGGTGTCGATCCCAAAAGCACGGAAGCTTGACGAAAGGGAGAGCCTGAATAAAAGGAGTCTGAAGGAAAGAAAGAGCAACGGAAGCTGAAGACAGATCCATGGGGATTCTGTTCGAGAAAGAGAAAGACAAGACGCTACGAGATTGACTGCGGCAATATCCAAGGGGGAGTCTGTTAGTGCAGTAATGTCTATCGCCTTCGTCAATCCGAGCCGTAGCGAGAAACTGAAGATAACGAGTCTTTATAGTGTTATATCTAGTCAAAAGGCAAGGTGGCAATCTTGTAATTAATGAGAAGTTTCATTAAAAGCGTTGACCTATAAATAGGGAGTTATAGTGTTAGGTTTAAGACTTTTGCTCATTTGTGGAATTAAGGAGCTAATCTTAGAGAGAGAAAGTTCTCTCACGTGATTCTCGGCACTTTGTACTCGTCATAATCAATTGAATCACGGTTATTTGTACGTTCTTGTGTGTTCGATCACGTTCGTGTACGGATTCCGCACGTTACACGTTCGTTACGCAATCGTTTGGTGTCAAAACCGATCCTACATAAGTATTAAAACTAAAAGTTTTGACACCAAATCAGTTTTTATAACATTATTAGACATGTGTTAACATGTCTAACTCATCATTTCTTGTTTAGTGTTGTATTCTTAGTCGAAAGTCAAGCAGTTTGACATCTGTTGTGCCTTGCGAATCTGACCCGTTTGGTCAATCTTAAGATCCCAAAAAGCCCAATAATATGACCATAGTAATATAGGGAATAACTCCCTGAGGTTATACCTTATGGTCATATCATTTGATAGGTCAAATTACGAGTCAACTATTATATTTTGAAAATGTCAAAAATACCCTTTTTCAAATAAAATGGTCTAAAATTTATATAAGCTATATTTTTACACCAAGACTAATCATATAACATAAATAAACTTGTTTTGACATTTTAGACTTGTCATACGACCCATTCGACCATTCGGACCCGTGTTCATGCATACTGCTAGTTAATTAGCGTAAACTGACTGTAACGAGTCAAAACACTTTCCAATCAGAATGTTAGGTTTAACCAACCATGTTACATGATATACATGCTCACATGGTTGTAAACCACATTCTATTCACTCTTCCGTTAATTCCGTATTGTCACACCCCGATATTTCCCCGTATTACCGGTGGGCCCGGTGGGGAGTATCGTGACGTAGTTGATATCATCATAGACAATTAATCACAGTTTAATGCACAGCAGAAGTATAAAATAATAATACAAACCTAATTTGAAAAAGTATAATAAAATATTATACAAACGGTCGATAATGGATCCACAGGTGGATCTAAAACAGAAAGTAAATATTGTTCAACAGACTTAAAGTATTAAGAGCTTGCAAGACTCTTTAACTAATACTCAGGAGCTTCCAGCCCATTTCGTGTAGTACTTGCACTTAATCTTTTTGAAAAATACGTCAGTTTACACTGGTAAATACAATTAACTGACTCTTTTGAAAACATTTGAGAAAATTGATTTAAATGCACAAGGCACAAATATTCTTTTATAACTTGGGACAATTATTTAAAATAATCTTGTATACAGATTTATATGTTTGTCATACGTTCAGAGCCCGGGTTAGAAGAGTCGGGTTAAGATTAATAGACACACCACTAGTATAAGCCCACAAGAAGTTTCCTCACGAGTGAGATACCGTTTTACATACGTAACTGTCAGGTGTATGCTTACACCCCGTGCTTAAGTCGTGGTCATTTCAAATGAATGAGCCGAGGATATCCAGGACATGGTCATATTAACCCCCAAATGCTTTGTATCAAACAAGACAGATTAAAACGGGTTATCTCAATGATTTAACCACTAATCGATTAAATATTCAATACCCGACCAAGCGGTAATAATTTACCGTATCCCAAGCCCGCTTAAGGGAAAATAAGTTAAAAGTAATTTATTCTCAGTCGTATATTCTAATCAGCAAGTGCAGGGACCTTTTACTGGGCTCCTAATCCGGAACAAAGGTTTTAATAACCTATTAGATTCCTAACGGGTCTTATTTAAGTTATAACTTTGACCGGTTAGTTTTAAAGGAAAGTTTACGGCACAAAACGCAAGATTAAGCGGCGACCGGATTGGAATGTGATTTAGACCCGATAAGTATGAAGACTTGTATATAATGGGTAAACTAAACACATTCTGGATATTGAAGTAAAAATGATAAGGTTGACTCGTTTCGGCTAATTTATGCAAACTAGTTACATAAACCGTACCGAACGCGTATATGCATAACGGGTAATCGGATGAGTCATATACAAGTTCAAATAGTTATTATGCTTAAAATATGTTGTGATATAAGTAGGATATCAACAATTATGCCCCAATTGTATATAAGACCAATTTAAGTCCCGAAAGGGTATTTTGGTCATTTTAAAGTTTTGAAAAGAGGTTTAAACATAACTGAGGTTCTGGTCTAAAACATTCTATAAAAATGTTTATTTTCTGTTGTTATATCAGCAAGATATCATACATATGTGTGTTTAATCATTTATGGCCAAACTATGCACCGTATGGGCATTTTGGTCATTTCACATATGCTTTTAAGGTTAAATTTGGAAATCTAAGTTCAAGACTTATACTTACTGTTAAAGTATAAAAATTTATTTATAAAATTAGTAGGTAACAAGTCTTAGGCGTTAAATGTGGTTTTAAACCATACTATGCGCCTAATTAGCGTAAAAGTCGGTAATTGACGGTATTCAAGGTGTTTATAAAGTTCTGAAGTTTTGATTAGTCTCTAATGCTTAAAATATTTTATTTAACATATGATATCAGTAGGAAAAGGTTTGGTATGCAAATCATATGTTAAACTCATTTTATTAACAAAAAGGGCATTATCGTCAATTACTGAATTTATGCTAGAACTCTATGCTATGGTCAGTATAAAATTTGACAAAAATATCCAAAAATCCCTAAATATTATATCATAACAATGGGTAGTAAGTTTGGTGCCAAAATTTGGGTTTAAGTATGATTTATGCCAAAATGCAATTTAATTAACAAAAGTTTTTTGTTTTATGATATCTTGCATAATTTTTATTTTAGACAAGAAACTGATGTCAAATTTTTAGGACATACTTATATATCAGTAATAAATATTTTTGTCCTCTCACATTTTCAAAAATCTCGTTTTTATAACATAAGGGCATAATGGTCAATTTTAAGCATTTAACGAAAACATGCAATGAACTATGATTTCTATGGGACCATGTAATATAACCTCAGAGGGTTATGCTTACATATAATATGGTCACAAAGGAACTCTAAGGCATAAAGAAACTAAACTAAATCGGGTCAGAACTGAAAGTCAAAGCAAAAGTCTACTTTTGCGACTTTCGATTGCGAACCGGGCCTAATACTTAGAATTGTCGGGTTGAACATGCCTAAACATGTTCTTTTATTATTTACCAAGTTATTTAAGTGATAAAACGTATTTTATAGCTTCTACATTATCAGTTATGAACTATTTTATAAAAACTGACTCGTTTGACTTTTCTGTTAAGTAGTTTGACCCGACAATTGACTGAGATGACGTGATAATTAGAAGGTGCCCTTTTAAGAGTTTATCACCTACTTAATTACCAACACATAGCCACTTTCAATTCGAATAATGGCTGGACCGTTAGTGATTAATCACAAAGTCAAAGCATCATTACGATATCTTTGACTTTCGGTCATTAAGCCAATAAAACCTAAACTATAGAAGCTAAGAACGCTTACAATGGTCCTTAGCATGAATATTAGACTTAAGAAAGCTTCCTAGATGACCAGGATGCTTCAGAGATGCTCCAAAGCTTTAGAGTTTGAGAAAGTATGAGAATTTGAACTTGCAAGTGAATGAGACTGCCCAAGAACACCTATTTATAGCAATTGAGAGCACCTCCTGATCATTCCAGGTGTTTAGTGTTGTTCTCTGATGATTACAGGTGTCCCAAGTGGTTATAAAAACCAGCAAACAGTCCCTAGTTTCGAATTAAGGCATGCAATGGTGAAGAAAACGCAGAACCTGCACCTGTGCATGCTGGCTGCCCATTTTAGGGCGTCGCGTTGCGCGACGGCAGAGGGACTTTGGTGTGGCGTAGCGCCACCCCTAGGGGGACCAGCTAAACAAGTTTCAAACATGGCAGATTCAGCCCCTGGACCTTTAAAACCTCATAACTTCAATTTTAAGCACCTTTAACCCATAAAGTTTATAATTTTATGATCTTTAGGGTATGACTAAACATCATTAGGTCCGATTTCATTAAACGATAACCGAAAACACAAGTTTTGCCTCGTTGACGCTTTTAACCCTTTATTTATGAAAGTTAACGTATTTATATCAAACGATATCGAAACCTCGCGAATTTTTTGTCACTTGATCTTGAGAGTATAATCAATCGTTACAAAGCCCCGGGTTCATTAAAAGGTCACTCAGAGGTAGTAATTTAACATGTTGACACTTCTAACCCTCGCGTCTTGTAAACTTTCACTTTCTTTCACGAACGGCTTCGTACGTTTCAAAATTTATTCGTTTAAGGGTGTAAACATCATGTAGAGTTGTTGAAAGGCATGGTTTTTTTTTCAAATGTTGATACTTTGGGTCCTTCTACACACATACTTTCTTTGTTTGTCAATTTTAGTCCCTTGAAATCAATTCATTACACGTTTAAAGTCCATGGCACGTGTCTTTGTTATATTGGGCATGATTTTCCGAGGTGTTACACGTATTATGCACATTTAAAAACTTTCGACGAAAAATTCCTGTTTGTACAGATTCTGTGTTGTTACTTTAACAAAGTATAACTTGTTCAAAACTTAACCAACATACATAAACTCTTACATTTTGATTAATTTCAGAGGTTTACGCCTTTTATCAGCGTAGCTTTTCTACCTATCCCTGACAGCTTTCAGATTATCATGGATTTGGACAATTTTATCCATCGTCTCGAGGACTATATCAGGTCCTGACAGTTGGGTTTCTCCAACAAACTGGCGTTCTGCACTTCCTTCTGTACAAGGCCTCAAAAGGTGCGACTTGGATACTCGAATGATAACTATTATTGTACGAAAATTCAATCAAAGGAAGATGGTCATCCCAACTTCCACCCAAATCAATAACACAAGCACGCAACATGTCTTCCAAGGTTTGAATCGTACGTTCACTTTGCCCATCCATCTAAGGATGGTAAGCAGTACTGAAATTCAAATGAGTGCCTAAAGATTGCTGAAAACTTTTCCAAAAAATGAGATGTGTATCTTGTATCCCTATCAGAGATAATAGATACTGGCACTCCATGGATAGATACAATCTCATCCACATACACCTGGGCTAGTTTATCTGAGCTATGCGTCTCCTTTATGGGTATAAAATGAGCTGACTTTGTCAGTCTGTCAACTATAACCCAAATTGTATCATTCCCACATTTCGTCTTTGGTAATTTGGTGATAAAATCCATAGTTACCATTTCCCATTTCCAAGTGGGAAGTTCAGGTTGTTGTAGTAATCCTGACGGCTTTTGATGCTCGGCTTTAACCTCTGCGCATGTCAGACATTTAGCCACGTAAGTGGCTATAGATTTCTTCAAACCTATCCACCAATAATTTGCCTTTTAATCCTGGTACATCTTATCACTGCCTGGATGGACTGAATATTTTGAACTATGAGCTTCTTGAAGAATTACATCTCTAAGCCCTCCATGGATTGGAACCCAGATTCGATCATTTAATCTAAGGATTCCATCCTTTCCATATGATAATTGATCAACAGTTACGCCTAACTTCTCATTCGGATAGTTAGTGTCTAATACAGCTTCCTTTTGAGCGGCTAACAACCTTTCATTCAAGCTGTTCTTTAGTTCAATGCTTTTGGCATTGATCCTAATATGTTTGATCCTTTCTTTCCTTCTCAAAGCATCAGCGACTACATTTGCCTTGCCAGGATGGTAGCGTATCTCACAATCATAATCGTTCAGTGTCTCCATCCAACGACGTTGTCTCATGTTAAGATCTTTCTGGTTAAACAGATGTTGAAGGCTCTTATGATCAGAATAGATCACACATTTGGTTCCATAAAGATAATGCCTCCAAAGTTTTAGTGCAAATACAACGGCACCCAATTCAAAATCATGGGTGGTGTAATTCTTTTCGTGCACTTTTAATTGTCATGATGCATAGGCAATGACCTTGCCTCTCTGCATAAGCACACAGCCCATACCTGTGTGTGATGCGTCACAATAAACCACAAACTCTTCAACTCCTTCTGGCAATGTTAACACAGGAGCATTGCTTAATTTCTGTTTAAGAATCTCAAAGCATTCTTGTTGCTTGGGACCCCAGTCAAACTTTACATCCTTGAGAGTTAACGAAGTTAGAGGTTTAGCAATCCTAGAAAAGTTTTCGATGAAACGTCTGTAGTAACCTGCTAGACCCAAGAAGCTACGAATCTCTGTAGGTGTTTTTGGTGCTTGCCAATTCATAATCGCTTTAATCTTAGCGGGATCCACCTGGATACTACGCTCGCTTACCACATGTCCAAGAAATTGGACTTCACGAAGCCAAAACTCACATTTAGAAAACTTGGCGTAGAGCTTCTCATGCTGCAGAAGTTTAAAGATACACCGGAGATGTCTTTCATGATCGGCTTGATTCTTTGAATAAATAAGAATGTCATTAATGAAGACAATGACAAACTTGTCTAGATACGGTTTGCAAACGCGATTCATAAGGTCCATGAATGTTGCAGGTGAATTAGTGAGCCCGAAAGGCATCACCAAGAACTCGTAGTGACCATATCGTGTACTGAATGCGGTCTTGTGCACATATTCGGTTCTGACCTTCAACTGATGATAACCTGACCTTATATCGATCTTTGAAAAGTAACTTGCTCCTTGGAGCTGATCAAACAAATAGTCGATCCTGGGTAATGGATATATGTTCTTGATTGTAACTTTGTTCAGCTCGCGATAATCGATACATAGACGCGTCGAGCCATCTTTCTTTTTCACAAATAGAATGGGCGCTCCCGAAGGAGATGAGCTTGGTTGAATAAAACATTTCTCTAACAAATCATCCAACTGTGTTCTTAATTCCTTCATTTCTGTCGGTGCCAACCGATAAGGAGCTCGAGCTACAGGGGCTGCTCCTGGAATAATATCGATCCTGAATTCCACTTGTCTATCTGGGGGTAAACCAGGTAACTCTTCAGGAAAAACGTCTGGATAGTCAAAGATAACAGGAATGTCTTCGATCTTGGGCTTTGGCTCATCAACGGTCACCTGTGCCATGTAAATGACACAACCTTTCTTCAAACACTTCGATACCTTAAGCATAGATACTTGTTTAGGCAATCCATACTGTGTATCTCCTTGAATTGTAAGTGGTTCACCATAAGGGGTCTTAATGATAACTTGCTTCTTGTCGCAGGCAATTTGGGCTTGGTTGCGAGATAACCAATCCATGCCTATAACTATATCGAATCCTGCCAATTTCAACGGAAGTAAAGACAGTGGAAAAGAATGATTCCTAATGGATATAAAACATCCATCTAAGATTGTTGAAGCAGTCTCTATGGTACCATCGGCCAATTCTACCTCGTATTTTATGTTTAGAGTTTTAACAGGCAGATTTAATAGTTTGCAAAATTTATTGTCTACAAAAGACTTATCTGCACCAGAATCAAATAAAACTCTAGCATATACATCATTGATGAGGAATGTACTTGTTATAACATTATCATTCTGAACTGCCTCCTGAGCATTCATCTGGAAGACTCGAGCATTGGTCTTTTTAGCCTCCTCAGGCTTCTTTGTATTTTTCGGGCAGTTAGTCTTTATGTGCCCCTTCTCGTTTAAACCATAACAGGTTGCATCCTTCATTTTCTTGCAATCCAAAGTTCTATGCTCTTTGGACTTGCAGATCCCACAAATTTTAGGCTGTGAATGCGATTGCGACTGCGATTCAAATTTGCACTTTCCAAAATGTTTTTTCTTGCAGACTTTACACTTGGGTTTCTCCCCTGTCTGCTGGGTATCCTTTCTAAACCCAGAACCCTTCTTATGCTCAGAGTTCCATTTTCATTTCTTATCGGAGCGATGAGAACTCTCATCCTCCCGCTTCCGCTTTCCTTCATCAGAAGCTTTGATAGACTTGTTTCTGACTGCATCGAGTGTGAGAGATAAAGACACATCCACCACTGACCTGTATGTGGTAGGTCTGGATGCTTTCACATTTCCCTTGATTTCTTGAGCCAGACCTCCTATAAAACGTGCTATGCGCTTTGGTTCCGGTGTAACCAAATAAGGAACCAATCGGGACATGGTATTGAAGCTTGTAACATACGCTTGACAGTCCAAATTCTTCATGACCAGAGTCAAGAAGTCAGTCTCAATTTTCTCTACCTCATGCTGAGGACAGAAGTTTTCCTTGATCAGTGCAACAAATTGATCCCAAGACAAGTTATACAATGGAATCTTCCTTGTGGCTTGGACTAACGACCTCCACCAAGCCAAAGCTTCACCTTTAAATGATTGTGAAACAAACTTCACAATATCCTGTTCCGCACAACCACTTATATCAACCACAGTTTCCATCCCATCAAGCCATGTCATACAGTCAATGGCTCCTTTTTCTCCTGTGAAGTCCCTTGGCTTGCAAGAGACAAAGTATTTGTAAGAACAGGTTTTGACATGTGGCTCATGATTAAACACAATTTGCTTGGATGGGAGACTCTTCTGATTCGACGAGTGACGGGAATTGTCCTTATTTGACTCATGTGTTTTTGAAGGGGGCTTACTATGAGCCACATATTGAGTCTTTGTACGAGTATTACTTGGTTCCTTGAACTTCCTGTCAATGGCTCTAGTAACAGCATTGTCTATCAATGCTTGAAGATCTGCACCAGCTACATTTATCCTAGTGTTATCGTTTCTCTCCCTTGGATGACTATTGACCACTTCTGATTCAGACATGCTGACGCTTGATTGCTATAAAACAATTTGACAATAGTTTGTTCAGAGGTTTATTATGGAATCATCATTTTCGATGATTCATTAACCATGGTAAACATAGACCATATTGGTTAATTTGTTAATCATATTTATTTAAAATTTTCATTATAATTAATCCCAATTATAATTATTAAGGATATTAAGGTTGGCACAAAGGGCCTAGTCATGAGGACAAGCCATGATCTTACAAGATCGATGCATTAAGGTTTGAACATAGTTCATCACCCTTCTTGACAGGGAGTCATAGACTACAACTGCCATTTATCTTTAAAGAGCAATAAGTGTGGCCCACATGCACTTCATCACTAATGGATGTTTAAATCAACAGGTAAGAAATTGGAAAAATCCAATATAAGGATGACTAGTGTGACTTTATCGAATCACATTTGCAAGGAGTGCTAACATGTTTTCAGATGTTAACAAAGATTTATCATCTTAAAAAGGTTTTACTATCATGGCCATGTCTAGAGTGACATATGGGCTAGGTTACACCTTTAAGATTTTTTTTTAATATATAAGTATATTTTAATGCCAAATGTAATTTCAAAAAGGAAACTTCATAATAAGTCCTACAATTACAATAATGCCCTAAACGGGTCTTAAAAGAAATAACATTGTCCACGCATGGACTAAAATAAGAAAAACAAGTCCACGCAGAGACCAAATACATAAATAAAATGTCCACACAGGGACTTAATTGAAAATTTGAAAAATTACAAAACAATATATAAGGATTTCTAATAATCCCTCTTCTTCTTCCCCTTTATAAGGTTTGCCAAACCCTTTAGTAGACCGCGGCGGCTCCTACGCTCCTCGCCTACCCTTTGCTCCACCTCGTGCAACCGTTGGAGGATTTCTTGCTGCGGTGGTGGTTGAATTTGTGGTGGCTACGGCGGCTGCTGCTGCTGAGGTTGAGGTGGCGGTGGGTATTGATACCCATATGCTGGGTACCCAGTTGGGTACGTAGCTGGAAAGGGTCCAGGGTAAAGAGCATTGTACTTTGCTGCCTCGAGGTACGGGTCAACGGCAGGGGCATTGTTGTAATTATAACCCGAATAAGCTTGTTGCTCAAACGGGTTGTACCCAGCTGGACCTGGGTAAGATGGAATTGGGTTTTCATAACCCATGTGTGGTGCTGCTGCGACTAGTGCAGAGTCGACTTCAGAAACTGCATTTGAAAGCCCACCCATTTGCGGGTCTTCATAAAGCGGCGGGTAGTTGCTGTTGCTAGAGTGTTGGGGGGTGCTGAAGTGAAAGCCCCCACGCACGGACATTCGTGCACCTCTTATTCGCCTCGGTGGTTCTGGAGGCAGTTGCTGCTCTGGTGCTGGCGGTGGCGGTGGCGTGACCGCCTGAAAATGCGGGTCCTCAGAAGGGACCTGTTGGTGTGGTGGCGAGTTGCGGTGAGGGGGAGTGTACTCCCACTTGTATGAAGCCCATCTTTCGGCCCAAATATCAGGGCCCCTGTAAGGCGAACCATGGAAGGATGATCCGCTAGATATATTAATGGGATGCGTCGGCGTCCCAGTCGGTGGTAGCTCGAGATCTGGATCCTCGTCCATATCCATGTTCTGGTATTCCGAAAAGTGATCCGCCGGTCCCAAAGGGTTTTGACCCTCTGGTTCTTCTATCTAGTTCATCGGGTTGAACCAGCTTTGAAAATAAGGGGTCGGGTTCTGGAAGGAGCGGTGTGAACCCGATCGTTGCAGAGGAATGTAAGAGTGGTGAGAATCGTTGGGCTCGTCCTCCTTCTATGGTCCAAAGGAATGATGATAGGACGGTGAGGAGCTGAGCGAGACAGAGTGTCTCGCAGGCTCGAGGTATGTCCTCAAGTCTTCGTGAGGACTTGATCCGAATGATGCGGATGGTGTACGCCTGTGAGATGGCCCGACTTCATGGTCGTTCCTAGCAGTAATTGGAGCTTTTCCTCTTCCTCCTCGGCCTCTCACTCTTGGTGGCATTTTTGCTTTTGATCCTGTTAAAACAAAAGAAACAACAAAAGACAAAAACCAATTAAGATTAGGATTAAACCTAAGTCCTTTGCCTAGACTCGGAAATCAAGTAATGTGCAACTGTTTCATTGAAATTAAACACAAAAGACTAGTGTTTAATTCCCTCAATGTTGGCTCTGATACCAACCTGTCACACCCCGATATTTCCACGTATTACCGGTGGGCCCGGTGGGGAGTATCGTGACGTAGTTGATATCATCATAGTTAATTAATCACAGTTTAATGCACAACGGAAGTCTAAAATAATAATACAAACCGATTTTGAAAAGTATAATAAAATATTATACAAACGGTCGATAATGGATCCACAGGAGGATCTAAAACAGAAATTAAATATTGTTCAACATACTTAAAGTATTAAAAGCTTGCAAGACTCTTTAACTAATACTCAGGAGCTTCCAGCCCATTTCGTGTAGTACCTGCACTTAATCTTTTTGAAAAATACGTCAGTTTACACTGGTAAATACAATTAACTAACTCTTTTGAAAACATTTGAGAAAATTGATTTAAATGCACAAGGCATAAATATTCTTTTATAACTTGGGACAATTATTTAAAATAATCTTGTATATAGATTTATATGTTTGTCGTACGTTCAGAGCCCGGGTTAGAAGAGACGGGTTAAGATTAATAGACACACCACTAGTATAAGCCCACAAGAAGTTTCCTCACGAGTGAGATACCTTTTTACATACGCAACTGTCAGGTGTATGCCTACACCCCGTGCTTAAGTCGTGGCCATTTCAAATGAATGAGCCGAGGATATCCAGGACACGGTCATATTAACCCCCAAATGCTTTGTATCAAACAAGACAGATTAAAACGGGTTATCTCAATGATTTAACCACTAATCGATTAAATATTCAATACCCGACCAAGCGGTAATAATTTACCGTATCCCAAGCCCGTATAAGGGAAAATAAGTTAAAAGTAATTTATTCTCAGTCGTATATTCTAATCAGCAAGTGCAGAGAGCATTTACTGGGATCCTAATCTGGAACGAAGGTTTTAATAACCTATTAGATTCCTATCGGGTCTTATTTAAGTTATAACTTTGACCCGTTAGTTTTAAAGGAAAGTTTACGGCACGAAACGCAAGATTAAGCGGTGACCGGATTGGAATGTGATTTAGACCCGATAAGTATGAAGACTTGTATATAATGGGTAAACTAAACACATTCAGGATTTTGAAGTAAAAATGATAAGGTTTGACTCGTTTCGGCTAATTTATGCAGACTAGTTACATAAACCGTACCGAACACGTATATGCATAACAGGTAACCGGATGAGTCATATACAAGTTCCAATAGTTATTATGCTTAAAATATGTTGTGATATCAGTAGGATATCAACAATTTTGCCCCAATTGTATTTAAGACCAATTTAAGTCCCGAAAGGGTATTTTGGTCATTTTAATGTTTATAAAAGAGGTTTAAACATAACTGAGGTTCAGGTCTAAAACATTTTGGAAAATGTTTATTTTATGTTGTTATATCAGCAAGATATCATACATATGTGTGTTTAATCATTTATGGCCAAACTATGCACCGTAGGGGCATTTTGGTCATTTCACATATGCTTTTAAGGTTAAATTTGGAAACCTGAGTTCAAAACTGATACTTACTGTTAAAGTATAAAAATTTATTTATAAAATCAGTAGGTAACAAGTCTTAGGCGTTAAATATGATTTTAAACCATACTACGCGCCTAATTAGCGTAAAAGTAGGTAATTGACGGTATTCAATGTGTTTATAAAATTCTGAAGTTTTGATCAGTCTCTAATGCTTAAAATATTTTATTTAACATATGATATCAGTAGGAAAAGGTTTGGTATGCAAATCAAATGTTAAACTCATTTTATTAACAAAAAGGGCATTATCGTCAATTACCGAATTTATGCTAGAACTCTATGCTATGGTCAGTATAAAATTTGACAAAAATTTCCAAAAATCCCTAAATATTATATCATAACAATGGGTAGCAAGTTTGGTGCCAAAAATTGGGTTTAAGTATGATTTATGCCAAAATGCAATTTAATTAACAAAAGTTTTTGTTTTACGATATCGTGCATAATTTTTATTTTAGACCAGAAACTGATGTCAAATTTTTAGGACATACTTATATATTAGTAATAAATATTTTTGCCCTCTCACATTTTCAAAAATCTTGTTTTTATAACATAAGGGAATAATGGTCAATTTTAAGCATTTAACGAAAACATGCAATGAACTATGATTTCTATGGGACCATGTAATATAACCTCAGAGGGTTATGCTTACATATAATATGGTCACAAAGGAACTCTAAGGCACAAAGAAACTAAACTAAATCGGGTCAGAACTGAAAGTCAAAGCAAAAGTCTACTTTTGCGACTTTCGGTTGCGAACCGAGCCTAATACTCAGAATTGTCGGGTTGAACATGCCTAAACATGTTCTTATATTATTTACCAAGTTATTTAAGTGATAAAACGTATTTTATAGCTTCTACATTATCAGTTATGAATTATTTTATAAAAACTGACTCGTTTGACTTTTCTGTTAAGTAGTTTGACCCGACAATTGACTGAGATAACCTGATAATTAGAAGGTGCCCTTTTAAGGGTTTATCACCTACTTAATTACCAACACATAGCCACTTTCAATTCGAATAATGGTTGGACCGTTAGTGATTAATCACAAAGTCAAAGCATCATTACGATATCTTTGACTTTCGGTCATTAAGCTAATAAAACCTTAACTATAGAAGCTAAGAACGCTTACAATGCTCCAAAGCTTTAGAGTTTGAGAAAGTATGAGAATTTGAACTTGCAAGTGAATGAGATTGCCCAAGAACACCTATTTATAGCAATTGAGAGCACCTCCTGATCATTCCAGGTGTTTAGTGTTGTTCTCTGATGATTACAGTTGTCCCAAGTGGTTTTAAAAACCAGCAAACAGTCCCTAGTTTCGAATTAAGGCATGCAATGGTGAAGAAAACGCAGAACCTACACCTGTGCATGCTGGCTGCCCATTTTAGGCCGTCGCATCGCGCGACGGCAGAGGGACTTTGGTGTGGCGCAGCGCCACCCCTAGGGGGGACCAGCTAAACAAGTTTCAAACATGGCAGATTCAGCCCCTGGATCTTTAAAACCTCATAACTTCAATTTTAAGCACCTTTAACCCATAAAGTTTATATTTTTATGATCTTTAGGGTATGACTAAACATCATTAGGTCTAGTTTCGTTAAACAATAACCGAAAACACAAGTTTTGCCTCGTTGACGCTTTTAACCCTTTATTTACGAAAGTTAACATATTTATATCAAACGATATCGAAACTCGCGAATTTTTTGTCACTTGATGTTGAGAGTATAATCAATCCTTACAAAGCCCCGAGTTCATTAAAAGGTCACTCAGAGGTAGTAATTTAATATGTTGACACTTCTAACTCTCGCTTCTTGTAAACTTTCACTTTCTTTCACGAACGGCTTCGTACGTTTCAAAATTTATTCGTTTAAGGGTATAAACATCATGTAGAGTTGTTGAAAGGCATGGTTTTTTTCAAATGTTGATACTTTGGGTCCTTCTACACACATACTTTCTTTGTTTGTCTACTTTAGTCCCTTGAAATCAATTCATTACACGTTTAAAGTCCATGACACGTGTCTTTGTTATATTGGGCATGATTTTCCGAGGTGTTACACGTATTATGCACATTTAAAAACTTTCGACGAAAACTTCCTGTTTGGACAGAGTCTGTGTTGTTACTTTAACCAAGCATAACTTGTTCAAAACTTAACCAACATACGTAAACTCTTACATTTTGATTAATTTCATTGAAACACCTTTTCAATGATGTATGGTACATCAACAAACACCTCTGTTTGGACCCTCAAATGTCTAGAACCAAACAGAAGGCCAAAACTGGACAGTTTGTAAAAGATCAATAGTTTTAACCACTTCGCGGGTTCCAAACAGGAAAACTTTCTAAACAAAAGTTGTAGAACACACTTTGAACTAGTAAACTGGAAACTTTTTTTTTTGACAATGTTTGCTATTTTTAAAGTATTTTACAAAAAACAATACAGAAGGTTGCCAAAACTCCTTTCTTCTAAAACATCTAAACGTCTTCAAAGTTATGATGTTTCCATAACCTATATTCATCCACAAACATTACCACAACAAACATTTGACGAACGAATCCTTATTTCTAGGAAAACACTTGAGCTTTGCAAGCACATGTAGGAACATCGTCTAAGCAACCAGTGAGTACATAGTTCCCAACTTTTCCGTTTTCAAAATGTTTTGAGGTGATTCATATGTGCTAACCATTTTCTCAAATAATAGATATGGCATATGTGTATACTAAGTGCTCTTCGTGTGTACAACTTATGTGACGAAACAAAGTACAAGTGGTTATGTGTTAAGTTGTGCGGTGTTATAACATAGAATCTAGAGTGATTTAGATGACGAGACGAGTGTAATACGATAAGCGCATGGTGGATACGCCGCTGGTACTTCCTATATATAAGTGTTCTAATCGAATTACCCATCGTAATGTTTTTCAAATTAGTATATGATTCTATGTTATGATAAAACAAGGTGTAATGTGTTTATGTGCAACATATGTAGTGAAACAAAGTACAAATCTCAAATCTTCATTTATCTATCTATGCAATAGTTAGATCCTTGTTAATTACTCAAAGTACTATTCTAAATCCTTGATTGGATTTCTAAGAGTACTTTCACAAGTTTTTGGTCGGTTTCTACGCAATGTGTTTATGTGCAATATATGTGGTGAAACAAAGTTCAAGTGGTTATGTGTTGTGTGGTGTTATAACCAGGGTCGTCTCTGAAAATCTTCGAAAATATGTAGGCCCTGTGCGAAGATAAAATACGGGCCCCTAAATTTTGAACTCCTTAAAAAATATACAAAAAAGTTTTAAATGGATGAAATGAATTAAAAATTTGTGGAATCACCCGCATGTCGCGGTAAGCTGCTTTTTAACGTGGAAACGTAGATAAAAAGCACATCACATACGCATTTGGACAACGAAACATAGAAAGAATACACATTGTAAGGGTAAATTAAGAAAATGTGGAATAGTTACGTCGTAACTTTAAAAATCACTATTTACGATCATGTAAAACCATCGTAACCTATCCAAATTTATATAGAAAACACACTGAGTTGAAAGAGAAAAAAATAAAATAAGACTTTTTTTTATAAAAAATGGAACACACAAAACTAATTGTAGATAGAATAATATTTTAAGAAATTAACATAAATAAACATTTTTAAACTAGATTTGAGAAATAACTACGATTCCCATTTTGATTTAATGTAACACAAAATTAGTCAATTAATGTCATTGCATTTAATGCATAGGTAACAAGCATAAAGAAAAAAAATCAACTAAAAATGAAGCTATCAAGATTAGAACCGAAGACCTATTTGTTAATAAAGTGACATGGGAACCACCAGACCATGGGCCTCAAATTATCATTTTCCAATTCAGTACTTATATATTCTACGTTCTACAGCATAACTTTATTAAAAAAAATTGGGCCCCCGGAGGGTTTGGGCCTTGAACCGTCGCCCACCCGACACCCCCTCCTACCCGGCACCCCCTCCGGGCCACCCCTGGTTATAACATAGAATCTAGAGTGATCTAGGATAACGAGGAGAGCATAATACGATAAGGGCATGGTGGATACGCCGCTAGTACTTCCTATATATAAGTGCTCTTATCGCATTACCCATTGTAGCGTTATCCAAAATCACTTGATGATTATATGTTATAATTAGACAGAGTACAAGTGAAACAAAGACAATGTACAATTTTTGTTAACACAAAATTACTTGGTTTTATACATATTTCCATTTACAAAACATTTTTGACACAAACTTTCACTATCAAAAACGATGTGTTGCAATACTAAAATTTTTGCCATATATTGGCTACAAAAATCTATTTTCACTCATCAACTCGCATTGTTGAACAATGTGTTGCAACAACAAAACTTTTGCCAATAATTTGGCCAACAAAACCTATGACACTCACCAACATTATTATTGACCATTTATTTTCACATATGTTTTAGGTATTGACATTCAAGCTTGCTACACATAGGAACACACTCGGCCTTAGATTTCCTTTACATTTGAAAACAATTGCTTGTACTCCTTTGTGTTTGTAAAACAGTGTAATCAATATAATGAAACTTTAGTACCATGTGTTGTGAACAATTTGTAACGTGACTCCCTGACGATTGCGCTGCGAGTTGTTATACGCGGTCATGGTGTTACAATCGGTTGGAGTGTAACACGGGTTCCCACGTTGAGCCTTTATATTCGAGTTTTAATTATGTAGTTTTGGGGAGAAAACACCATTACCAACCTGAATTGAACCCGTATTTGCATCAGGGGAGACTGAATCACTGATGTTCTTCCTTGAAGAAGAAACCGAGCCATCTTGAGGCAGCGATACAGTAGCCGAATGCTCAAAATTGGGAGGCGATATATGTCCATTCTCTTCACCCAATTTTTGTAAAAGTAAAGTTAGGTTAGGATTTGGAGGGATAGGTGGATTTGGCATACAAAAGTAAGGGATTTCACCCTCAATTGAAGAAATTTCAGACTGCTAGAGAATTTTTGATTTTGCTCAGAGGATTCAATTGAATGACTTATGGATTGTTTAGGGTTTATAATTTGGTGGGTGGATAAATAAATATTCGAACTAAAATGGGTTATAAGTGCTCCAGATCCACGTCATCTTGCCATGTTGGATAAAATAGCCATGTGGAATAAAAAAAACTAACGTAGTTATTGGCTGGATAACTTCGAAGTGACACAACACACAAAGTGTTAAGTTGGGAGTGGTAGGAGTCAAAATGATAGTTGGGAGTGGCAACGGACAATACCCAATAGTTGGGAGCCATAAAATCCAATAACCATAATTATGATAATAATGGAAAGTGTGTAGGAAATACAAAGGAACTTTCGACGCCGCATTTTGGTTGATAATTCATAGGAGATTACGTTTTTGGTCGAAAATGCACAGGCTCATGTAGCTACTCCTTAGGCTGGAGGGTGTGGGGGCGCCACCCCCGCCAGCTCACCATGTATAGCGCCCCATAGGGCTCCATCACCACACCCTCCATTTTAAGAGGGGGCGCCATCTTTACTTCGACACCATGGTAACGCCAAAGTTGAAAGGTTCAGGTGGGGTCCACTAGTTTTAGTCCACTGAATTATTTTTTTTAGTTTTGTTTAATAGGAGGTTCCATCCACACCATGCAAATTAAAGAGGGGACATGGATCCTACGTATCGCTTACGTGGCCTGATAAAGCCCGTAGGGTACTCCAACCACACCCTCTGGCCTTAGAAATTGCCTAAGAAAAAGTTTTCTATGAGATATTTTTCCACCAATTTTATCATCTCAAATGTGTTGGAAATTGTTCTACGTATTTCTGATAAAAATATGTGTGTGTTTTTTAAATCTTTATTTTTTCTAGTAGTGACTTTGACAAAAATGATTAAGTAAATCATTTAAAAATAGTGAGCTCCCTAAAAAAAAACTTGCTTTTGTTCACACCTATTCATGAACTGATAGTTTTAACGTTTAAGTTACATAAATAATATATGTTTTTATAACTTGCGACACATATAAGTGAAATAATGTCTCGTCGACAAGCAACAGAAGAAACTCAACTAGCCGTACCATATTCAGAAATAGATTGATTAATGAGTTATAACTCATTAATTCAATAATTGTATAAAACATAAAGGTAAAACGCAAGAAGACAACTTGATACTCTTGCACACTTATCATTGAGCTTAGTATGACAATTATTCGCCTTTGCTAATAGTTGATTGATTGCTTATAATAAATGTTGATAAATAATTCCTTGTAAATTATTTCACATAATTAATCTAGAGCCAAAAAGAGCTTTTTTTTTTAAATATATAATAATTATATTACAAGTTCTTTCCATGTAGTTTTATAAAATACAAAATTTTATACATGTTAAGTGATTTTTGTGTCATCAACATCATTTTAGTATACTAAATTTACTGACGTGAAGTTGTAATATATCGTTACAAGTTAGTATGTATGCACTACACATTAATTTGAGAGGTCTTAGGTTCGATTCATACTAAGTACAAATTATGTAAATATGGGTGAGCACCAGTGAAAGGGATTCGAACTTGGGGTGAGGATTTGAACAGCATATGTTGGGCCTTTTGAGTAAGTTGAAAATCCAATTGACTTGCCATTAAAAAGAATTATTCGAGACTATCATAATTCTAGGCACCAACGAGCCTGCGGGTTCACGGGGGAATTACCCCATTGGCGGGAGTTAGGGGTAGCGCCCCTTGCAGGGTCCAAGAGGAGTCTCTTGTAGAAAAAAAAAAAAAAAAAACTTTTGACACATAGTTGAGAAAGTTACTTTAGATTTGTATGGTTGATAGAAAATTTCTTGGAAATTGATCATAATCAGTAACTAGTTACCAGTGATGAGTTACCATTGATAACAAGTAGTAACTGATTAGCAACAACTTGGTCCATCACGAGCAATAGATTATTAGTAGTAAATTATAGTTGATCAGTAGCAACTTGATCGTCAGTGGTGTGGTATCTGACGTTTGTAGCATCTTGGTCAACAATGGTAAGAGAAACGAGTCATCATATCCCATTCATGAACCGATAATTACCCACTTCTTTTTTTTTCTATTTATTTTCTTCTTGAATTTTAGTTAGTTATACATGTATCATAACCATTGTAGCTATTCTCTCCCGACACATACAACCATTTAACTTTGCATTTTTAATTCAACTAATGATTAATATCTTTAAACAAACAACTAAAATCCCTAACTCACGAATGAATACACACACTTCACCTATTTATATAATGAAGCTATAGGCCTGGTCATTAAGCCCCACTAACAAAGCCCACAACAACCTTCCAGCCCAAGTTCAGGTTCAGCCTTCTGCTAAGCCCACATCCTCAGTTTTAATACCAAAAAGATTTACTAATCCATTCATCCTAAAAAATAAAACAAAATCTTTCTATACTAATAAAAAAAAAACCTTTTTGGACACGTGTCATTCTGGTAATTTCTCACCCTTATTTTTTTATTTATCTCTTTTGTTAAATAATAATAATATTAAACATCAATTTTTTTTTTTTTGAAGGGTGACTTTCTATGTACGTGACTCAGTGTCACCGGGTTCTTGTCGAAGACAATCCCCCGTCAGCTCCGCCCTCCGGCGCGATGTTCGATTGGGCCCCGGCCGTCTCGTAAGCTGACCTTCGCCCGGAAACCATACTGCCCCCACACGGGTAAAACCGCTGGGGTAACAGCTGGGTGAAAACCGGGTTGCCCTCAAGACCGCACCATGCCTCGGTAGGATACGATCTATCATTGGGACGTCCCACCCCCTTTCGCCACAAGCGGGAGTCGAACCGGTGACCTCTAGGAGGACAACCGGCCCCCCAACCACTGGGCTATGAGGGAGGGATTTTTAAACATCAATTAAATCTATTTATCTCTTTTGTTTAATTGAATTCTTTTTTAACTCTAAAATTTCAATCTTTGACAATTTAAGTCTAAAGTTTCGATCTTTGGTATTTTAACCCCTTTGATTAATTTGATTTTTCACTTCTAATTCAAAAGTTTTCATCTTTTACAGTTTAACCGCTTTAATTTTTTTTTTACTTTCAATCCAAAGTTGCTCATCTTTTCAATTTAATCTCAACATTTTTTTTACTTTCAACTTTAGTCTCTTATATACTTTTCATCATGTTTGACATGTCTGTCGCAACGTGTCTATTTTCCCCCGTTTGATAGGTCTATCCCAACGTGCGAGTCAGAGATCGACTTAGTTATTTTTTTCTAGGTTTTACACACAGACTCGTGGTCACGTGAGAAACATTTGTCTTTCATCTAACATGATATATAACTATTGAATCCCCAGCCGCATTGATAATAATAATAATAATTTTAAACAAAATTATTAGATAAGAATAAATATTTAGATAAGGATAAACATTTGTTTTATTATGGTCATATTAAATAATAATAATAATAATAATAATAATAATAATAATAATAATTTTAAACAAAAAATAGATAAGAATATAAACAAATATTTTTATTATGATTATATTAAATAATAATAATAATTTTTAACAAAAAATTAGTTAAGAACACATATTTAACAAAGTAAGGTGTTATAACAAGTAAATAGTACATTAAAGTTCATTTTTAAAAGATAAATCTTGACGACTGTATGTGTTAACATATAACATTATATTTTATTAAACATGTGCAATATATGAGTTTTATTTAACGATATATCTTTTTTATTATTTATTATATAAAATTACATTTATGTAAAATAAAAAAAACAAAGTAAAATTTTATAATATAAATAAATAGTACAACAATGTTCATTATTAAAAATTAAATGTTGATGAGTGTTTGTATTAACATATGACAATATATTTTATTCAACACTTGCAATATACGAGTTTTTTTAAAATATATCTTTTTATTATTTATTATATAAAATTATATTTATGTAACCCGTGTAATACACGTGGTTTTAACCTAGTATTAATATAAAAAAAAAAAGCTAATTAATATGATAACTTCATCGCACCCCTCAGTTTTAATAATAAAAAGATTAACGAATCCTAAAAACTAAGTATTGGACCTTTTGAGAGTCGTTGATATGTTGCATCCATTGAGTTTATTAGTCATTTTCAGGAGGAACTAGGGCAAAGGGTGATCAAGACATACAATCTCTTTTTTAATTCGAGAACTTTTTTTAAATTCCTGAATCATTGAGTTTGTTTTGATAGATTTGTGGAAAGATGGGGGATATATGGCAAAATAGTTGTGAAACATCAATAAAATAAAATAAAAAATAGTATTTTATTGTTTTAAAATCCTAATTAACATTATGACCCAATTGCAAATTGTTACTAGGATATGAGATCCCATTTCCACTTGCGGAGGTTATTGGTGGCCGGGGTTGCCACGACCTCACCAATTGTTTACTCGTAATGTCAGTTTATCAATGTAAAATATTAGATTTCTTTAAGAGTCTGGCCTCCACTGATATGAATTTTGAGAGTCCATCCCTCACTAATTTTTTGTTCAGCTCTGCCACTGTCCATTTCATAAAAACAAAGTGAGTGGCTGAGCTCTGTTTACTCGGTATCTATTACGTGGGTAGGTAACAATTACCAATTGTGACATACACAATTCTCGGGCTTAGGCTCGCATGACACAACGTGTCAAAACATGGTACGTTTAACCCCAACTATGCCCACTTGAAACTGTTTCAAGTGATGTTGGTCCTCTAATGAAAATGTGTGAAAACAGCCTAAGTGACTTAGGAATCGCGAATCAACTTATCCTAAAACCGCAGGCCCAATGCAGGGTACGCGCTAACAAAAGGGTTCAGATAAATGGGTTCGAATATTTCTACTTTAGGATGGCATATCAATATAGATTTACTTTCATATTTTAATTACCAGATAGGGTTAAAATATAATAGACGACTTGTAGCATAATTATTTCCACTAAATTAATATCCGCTTTTGTGATTTATAATATTTAACAATTAAATATTATTCTTAAAGTGTAACTCTTTGGGTTGTACCTTTCTTTTTGAACGACAAGGAGCAATGTGCCAACCACCGTGACACCGGGAGTTGTGGCCAAAGTCGACTACTCGACCGCCGCCAGCCCTGTGGCTTTCCGAGATGCGCGAAAATCCGACCTCCACCCGCCCGAAGGCACGACAATGGAATAATTGGTGAAACCTCGTCTCTCATCCAAGACGAACCGGCGCCACCCGTATTCACCCTTCACCTGGATGCCGCAGAAAATAATGGGGAGAGTGTGAGTCGAATCTGGGTCACCAGGAACACCAAGTCTTTTCCCAACCACTCCACCACTACCTCATTGGCCTTTGGGTTGTACCTTAATTCCAACTTTAAATAATCAATATTTGGAACACCTAAATCCAACACTTTTAACAATTTTATCATATTAAGGAGTATAAGTACAAGATGTTTGATTAACAATACATGATTCTTAATAAAGTTAGACATTTGATAATTAACAAACTTAGAAGCATTGTTGGTGTGTGCAAAGCGTGATATGATTTTATTTATATTTTGAGCCCATTTTACGCATTAGTCAAGTTTTAAATTTATAAAATACGATATTCTACTAACACTAAACACACACTTGGGCAAGTGCACCCATCGTGAGCGTAGTATAGCGTTGGTAAGATACCGAGGTCGTCTAAGGACACAAGAGCTTTTAGTACCGGTTTATCCTCAGCGTCTAATCAATTTAAATTTTTGAGAAAATGTTTGAAATACGAAAATAAAAACTAAAAATGCAGAAATAAAATAAAAATAAAAACAGATAGACAAGATGAATCACTTGGATCCGACTCGTCTTTAATGTATCCTTTGATGATTTTCGCAGTTTCGGACTTTTTAAGAGATTATCTTATTTATAGTAGTAGGCCCCTCTTTTGAAGGTTACGTTACCCTCAACCCAGTGGTTTGAGTCAGCAAGGATACAATCGCAAAGGGTTGGAATATTGAAAGATAATTAATTAAGTTATTAATGCAAAAAGTGGTAGGCCCCTCTTTTGAAGGTGACGTTACCCTCGGCTACGTGTTTTGAGTCAGCAGGGATACAATCCCAAGTAGCTAGTTTAATGTATTAATAGTAGTTTACATATGAGGGGTTCAAGCTATTCGCACCCCCGCCATTCAATACCAGTGGGTATTGAAGGAGGTCCTAGTAAGCTTGAACCAGGTCCTTGCAGGATCTATACATTGAACAAGGCAAGAACCTTACTAAACCATTCCCTTAACCCCCGACCAGGTAGCCAACATGCCTCTATATATACCGTAGAGACATGAATGATGCAACCTTTTACTTTATATAGACAATAAAGTAACGCCAAAACATCACGGACAAATGATAAAGAAAATTCACCTTCAACATAAGAAACTAGTTATTAAAGTCATTAATACAAAACCAAATAAAAAGTGCCGAAAGATTAAAAATCAAAAGTAATACATAAAAAACTTGTCTTCACCAAGTGATGTAAGAGGCTTAACCAAACATGGCCTTTGATTGGTAAGAACCCTTACGATCAATCTTGGATCCCGAGACTACTACACACTCTAAAGATGGATGATGGATGATGGTGGTGGGTGTTGGTGTTTTAGTGGTGGTGGAGTGGTGGCAAAGTGGGAGAGTAGTGGTTTTTCAAGGGATGCCTTTGAAGTGAACCAAGCACACCTATTTATAGCCTGCACAGAGCTCTGGCCACGGCCCTGTGTCCAGCGGGCACGCCCCCGTGGCCAGCCTTTTCTCTTTCTTCATTAAATGCAGTTGTCAGCAGAGGGTCCCACACGACCCTGTGTCCAGTGGGCACGGCCCCGTGGTCAGCATCTATCTGTACTATCAAGATTTTGCAAGATTCTGCGAATCTTTGCATTGACCATGCCCCGTGTTGAGCTGGTCAAGCCCCCGTGGTGGGCGTAGAAGCTTCTACAGGTTTGTCTTTTCTGCAAGCTCCTGACCATGCCCCCGTGTCCGGCTGGGCACGGCCCCGTGGTCAGTCTTCTGTTGTCTTGTTTTTGCTTTGTATTTATGTTGGTTTTGGCTGTATATTTGTTTCTTTTGTTCGTTTAAGCTCATTTGGTCCTGTAAATTCAAAAGAAAGACAAAAACACACTTTTTCCAACATTAGTACTAAAAAAATAGTTAGTTTTATGCCTCATTTGATGTAATTCATATGTTACATTTTGCATACAATTATAGATAACTCTCCTACTTAATTACAGATAATTATTATTTAGTTTATTCTCTTCCATCAAATTATAACTTTAGTTTAATCTTTTCTACCTAATTATAGATAACTCTTCTACATAATCATAGATAATTATTATTTAGTTTAATCTCTTCCATCAAATTATAGATAAATTTCTTACTTAATTATAGATAATTATTATTTTTTTAAATTTAATGTGTGTTTCAAATATTTGAGAAATTAATAATAGAAGCGGTATGAGTACGAAGCTTATTTTTATTTTGGATACGTTGTTTTTTTACAAAGCTTTATGATTGATTTTCATTTAGTTGTAAAATTTATCAGTTAACCAAAGGAAATGTTAATACATAAACATTTGAAAGTTGTTCTCCTATTCGTTAGTTTTCCCCTTGCAAAACTGTCCTATTAATTAAATAAAAACAATAATAGATAAATGAGGTATCATATAGGATTTATAATAAACTAATTTGAATGAGGAATGTTACGATATATATATATATATATATATATATATATATATATATAGGGTAGGGTTCATGCGAGAACCACCTTTATTGCGAGAAACGCGAGAACCAATGTGAACACATGGCATTATTGTAAATACATAATAAAAATTAAATCAGCTACCTCTCCTCCTCCTGGACTTCAAACATCATATTAAACCATCATTTATATTCAGTTCACATCCAGATCCAATCTCTACATAATTCATCATCTCAGTTCACGTCACACTCCAAATCCCCCAAAATTCATCATCTCGATCTTATAATTCATCATGTATTCGTCATCAAAATTAGTCGATATCAGTGCATTAACAACATAATCACCGATTGCACATTTGTATTCCAGTCTAAATTAGGGCAAAACGATCGTAATGCACAGATAGGGATAATAGGAAGAACACAAGTCGTCCAACGGACTATCGATCCTCTGTTGCATTGTTCCGTGAAATTGTAAGTTCATACACCTTGTTTTGTAGTCGTATATGATAAAACAACTATCAACCGTCGATTTAGACGTGTTATTATGTGGTTATTACATTTAACCAGTTGTTTCATAAATGAATTATTGAAAATCGTGGTATATATATGATTTTTTTAGTGAACAGAAGGGCTAATGTTATGATGAACTATGTGTAATGTGGTACTGATGTGTTGTTTTATGTATTTTTTTTTTATTAAAGAATGATGTTATGTGCATAATGTTGGATATGATTGGAAACACGGAAGTTGATTTGGTAAATGATAGGGTTTTACTACTGAATTATGACTGTCGACAAGTTATGTGGTGTTAATGCACATGTGCATTAACACGACAGAATAGGCTTATACAGAAAAGGTAGAATAGGCTTACACGAAACAGGATAATAAGAGAATTTTATGATATATACAGTTAATGCACATGTGCATTAACACGACATAACAGGCTTATACATAATAGGTTTACACGGAACATGAATAAACTAATTTTATGTTCTATACAGTTATGCACATGTGCAAAGTTTGACAAACTATGATTACACTGAATAAGTGACACGACCCCCGACCCACCCTGGACGGAATTGGGAGTCGCGAACAGCCCGGTGGTACCGGTGATTATTTTGAAGACGTTGCAGCGGAAATTTCGTCAGGACCGTGAGTTAGGAAAAATATCAGAGTTTAGAAAACACCGGATTTTATTTATTAAATAGATGGGATAAACCCATGTTTTACAATGGTAGCTTTAATAAAGATAATTACATAAAACAATATTTCTTAATTTTAATTTAATTAATAAGCCACTTCTTGATGCCTTTCAGTGTCGTATCCATCTTTTACTCCACTATACTGTATTGACCTGAAACGCGTTTTAAAAAGGTTTTGTTAGCGGGAAATACTGAGTGAATCATTCTATTTAATAAAACATATTTGTTATAATTTACAGCATTAAGAGTTTTTATATTTGCTTCTTAAAGATTGGCAAAGACTTAATCACTGCAAAGTATAACTCGAAAACATTGTTATAAATTACAGCATAAGAGCGATTACAATGGCTTCTATCTTATTTTTATCTGGCACTCTGTCACAATGGTGACAAGTCACAATGGTGACGATGGTCATACCACTATTAGGTCAATGAACCTAGATAGTGATGATTATCCCTAGTAGGTCAATGAACCTAACTGGGAGAAAATTAGTAATGTGCACAATACCCCACTAGCCAGTGATTCAAGATATCCACGACTTAGTCCCTGTAATTATAACTTTTGAAAATAATTTGAGGTATTGTAAAGTAGTTGATAAAAAGAGAATGACTCACTTATAATCATGCAGATTCATACGGCCAAAGTTTAGTCTACAGATAATCCTTGATATATTGCAGATTTATACAGGCAGAGCTTAGCCTATTGATTTAGCCTTGTAACCTAGTGCACATGAACTAGGTAGGTAACTTAATACAGCAATTACGATAACTCACGAGATCAACCCTCACAACGAATGACAAAGTGCTATGCTTAAACATCCATCGAATTAACGATTAATGACAAAGCATCACCCTAATGTGGGCAGCACTTAAACATCCATTGAGTACATTGATCGATCGGACAATGAATCGTAATAGCGATCGAGTTATTACCCTGTATCGTAGCAGCACCCCCTACTAATTAGTGATTTTGTGACTGTTTCGACTATAACTCGACGTACAGATCGAATTTGAACTTCGTAATGAAACCAGAAATCAAGTCCCAGACGCTGCTATTTATACACGAATTTGGTCTAGCTTACGGACCGTAAGACTCTTCCCTTACGGTCCGTAAGGGACACGTTTTATTTATAGAGTTGCCCCGTGTGGGACTAGGCCTGCTGAGTCGACGAAATGAATAAATTCGATTTTTATAACAACTTATAAGGATAATCGTTGAGTAGGAAATACCCCCCCCTGAGTTTTAGGGGCCCTGATCCTGATTCTGATTATTCTGAAATTTATAGGGTTTGCGTAGAATTACTTGGGTGTCTTAATTAGGGTTTCCTATTGGATAAGATAATAAAATAAATAGGACTTTTAATGAGGGTTGTTACAATAAGACAAAGAGGTGTGTGATACATAGTTATGCACATGTGCATAAAACGTAATAGTATGTTAACATGTACAAAAATTCGAATAGAATTCACTTAATAAATCAATATAATAAGGTGATTTTATGTTTTATATAGTTATGCACGTATGCATAAATTGTCATAGTTGGTTAATATTGTTATTTTGGTGTTGTTTTTTGTTTTGACATACAGTTATGCAGTTATATTATTATGTAATCAATTATATTATGAAGCTATATGAACCTGTAACTCATGGTTGAATATGATAATAAGGTAGCATTGGGTGATATACAGTTATGGACGTGTACATAATTTGATAGAATAGGTTAATAAGGTCATTCATGTTGATGTACATGTGCATAGTTTGCCATAATATGCTAACAAGGCCAGTCATGTTAATGCACATGTGCATAATTATGCACAAAACCCGTTTCCCAAATATATTTAGAATGGAACAAGAGAAACGACGACTGGTGGCGGACCAGTACAATCAGGATAATATAAACTTTATGGGGTTTGGAATTTGTCGAGAAACCCAAGCTCTGCCGAATAATTACTTCAATGGCACGAGTTGATCGGCCTCCTCGATAATGTCACTTTGTCCGATGGCAAAGATGGTTGGGGATGGTTGGGAGGTAATGACTCTGATTTTTCAGTCAATGCTCTCAAGAACTTCCTGTATAGCGGCTCCGATTCCAGCAGCAGGCACGTTGTGAAATGTTCGAAATAGGTCCCAAAAAAATGCAATATTTTTGTTTGGAGGGCGGTTTTAGATCGTATTCCCACACTGACTTCACTCTGGGATCGGAACTGTTGGGGCGGAGACGTGAAATGTTGTATGTGTGAAGATGGCGATGAAACAGCTGAACACCTTCTTTGTTCGTGCAGCGTAGCATAAACTGTCTGGTATCACATCAGTCAGTGGTGCAAGGTGAGTCCTTTTATTCTGTTTTCAGCTAAAGATATCATAATTGCCTCTGAGTTTTGCAATCTGGATAGAGAAGTGAAAGAAGCTTTACATGGCATTATGTTCGTGACAAATTGGTGTATATGGTTAGCCAGGAACAATAAAAGGTTCCGGGAGAGATTATCCATAATATTAAGTTCGTCGGTTTTTTATGATATAAGAATCGGTCCAAAAATAGGTCTGTGAGTTGGAAAAATGGTGTAGGTTCGATATAAAGTAGCTGCTCGTTTTTGGTCTTTAGGTTCTTGTGTTGAGTTGTTGTTTTTCGATTTGCTAGATTTGTTGTAGTGGTTGGTTCGACAGCCTCTGTTTTGGAGGTTAGCTTCTATGAATAACATTTGCATTTAAAAAAAAAGTTACGCACATGTGCATACTTTGTCATAATAGTTTTGTTACTAATTGATGTTAAATATGATTGGTGGTAATACGAATTTTGATTTGGTAAGGGTTAATTTTTTTTATTGAAACAAACCTGTTGATAAGGTCAGTCATGTTAGTGCACATGTGCATAGTTATGCACATGTGCATATTTTGTCAGATTAAGTTAATATGAATGTATTACGACATATACAAACGTGCATTATTACCTTAAAACATAAGCATTGTACATATTGTATGTAATATGTTTACTGCACATGTGCATACATGAAATAATTGATGTAATATATGTAATGTATGCAGGAAAAAAAATATTCGAAACTGCTCATGGATTGACAACAAGGACGTATTTGATTAATAGGTTGACGGATGAAAAAATATCGGAAAACGATAGACGAAGAGGCATTGAAACATGAGGAGTGTTGGAAGATGCGTAGAAATTGGAAAGAAGAGCAGAAGGTGTGAGGTTGTGAACTAAAGCGAATGTTATGTGTAGGTAGTTTGTGGACATGCAATACGGATGATCATGTCTGTTAATATATGATGTATTATGTTGTTTGGTAGAGGTAATGTTGGTATTGTACATGTGCAAAGTTTGATATAACATACATATTGGTATTGTATAATGTATTACGAATGGTAACATTTGTTAATTTAGAATGTCATATTTTGTTTAGTATAGTATATGCCGGTGATGCATATGTGTAATAACGATTGTTGTTCGGATTATGTGATTCCTTATGATAAGGGTGTTATATTTACTTGTTATACAAAAGTTGTGTGATAATGTGTTAATGTTGGTAATGCACCTGTGTATTAATTAAAAACAATAAACATGGTAGTAATGAATATGTGTATATTTTAAGATATTGTATATTTGTTCATATGATATTACGTATGTGGTACCCTATTATGTATGGGGTACCACATTATATATGTTGATGTATATGTAAAAGAAACGAATTATATGTAGTTAAAATATTCATGTATGCACATGTGCATTGGTAGAAACAATAACAATGTGAGTGATAAAAAAAGTATCATCCATGCAAGTGCAATCATAAACAGTGCAAGTGCAATTGACAAAATACAAGAATTGACAAAATACAGCTCTTGAACTTTTGCTCTTCAAGTACCTCTTCAACATTCAAATTTTGACGCAGGCCAATGAAACTAGTCAACTGGAACAATACTGAAACCTCTAATCTCAAGAGCTTGTTGTCATCTTGTCAACTAAAATCGATAAATGATTCGATTAAGTTTTATTTTTGTGATCTAGATTTGTGAAATAGAATCATCTGAATATGAATAATCACAAAACCTTCATTAATTTACACATCGCACACTGTTACCCTAGAAAAAAGATATGATTCGATTGCAATCTTCAACTTACACACCAGAAACATAAATGGAACAAAATCAGAAATATAATCAAATGTCTATCAGAAACACAATCAAACAAACGCTTCGGTACTCGCCGGTTAGGGTTTTGTCACCGGTTATGGGTGGTCTCCGATTATGGTTTCGTCGTCGGTTGGTTTTAAACAGGGAAGAGGAAATCAAAATCGCACCGGAGTCGGAATTTCAGTTAAGCAAAACGCATCTGCATGCACTCTCCGGTTAGGGTTGGTAGCGGGTCGAAGTACATCGCCGGTGGAGATGGGGAAATCAGAAAGTCGTGAGAGATGAATGTAATTAACTTTTTTTTTTTAAGCTGAAAGGGTATTTTTGTCTTTTTGTTTAAAGAGGGGATATATGTAATTTAAATTTTGGGTTGGGTATATATGTAATTATGATTGAAAATAGGGGGATATATGTAATAATCCCTAAAATAAAAGCATGAAAATAATTTGTCAAATATTTATGATATAAGAAAATCAAAGTGTTGAAATGAGTGAATTGCAAAGATACATCAAAAGACAATAGAGTTTGTGTATCATTGTTTTTAGAGTTCCAAGTTATTTTAATTGTGATAATACACTTTTTAGGGATCATATTTTTCATACTATGTCCTAGAGATTGAAATATGATAAAAACAAGTTGTTTTGGCATGACCAACTATTATATTATATTTGTAAAGCAAATGTAATATATATTATTTGTGTTTCTGTCTGAACCGTATCATACTATGTAATATATATTATTTGTTACACATTTTTTACTATATGTAAAATATTATTTTAGCATTTTACTATACTAGGTAAAACAACTTATATTTACTATATATTACAAAACACCGTAATGAAGTTATTTCATTTACAAAATATTTTAAAAAGAAATCACTATTATTTATAACGTTAAATGAAAATTGTAAAATAAAGGTGTAAAAATATTTATTGTACAAAAGTATTTGTAAAATATTTTGTAAATATATAACACTTAATAGGTCGATTCTATTTGATTATTTATTTTCATTTTGAAATCATATAATGTTATGGATGTATTTACAAAGGTTGTAAATAAGTGAAAACGGAGAATATTACAATGTTCCCCTAACCCAAATGTAGTTGATGACTACCATATTATTCTTATATGGTCATTTTCTTGCCAGAGTGTTACATAGTTACCATAAAATATATGATACTTTAATTTATTAAATATCTTTTCCTTTTATGTTATCATAAAGAAAAATACTAAATTAATATAGATAGTTTTTAAAACTTGTGGTAATTTTGACAAAATAATGATATACGTTTTATTAATATGTTGATCCAAATATCCTAGAATTCACGATTATCATTTTTTTAAACTCAAATATGTTAAAATGTAAGATTTACAATAAAATATTTTAAATCATAAAAGTAAAATAGTAAATGTTTATTTTAATATCAAGCATACTTAAATATTGGCTTGAGTACATAACATTTGATATTTTAATATATATTAAAATACATATATTATAAAAGTATTGTAGACTTTTTAAACAAGATGAACAATTACATATAAGTATAAATGTCTTGTTCATGAATACTTAGACAGTTATTTAGATAGTTTTATTCGTTCCTCTAATTCTTGTATTGTTTTATGAAAATATATCTTCTCTTTACAGTATAAAATATATATAAAAAATATTTCTACATATAATTAAAATTTACTAATTAAGTATGATAACTTAATTTATATATTAACTAGTCATTATCATGGTTGGATATTGGTTAGTACTGCCTTGTTTAAACATAGGTGGCCAGTCCATGCATAACTAAGGCTAGGCTATTCAATATCCGCCCTTGACAATAACCCTAGTATTTTAAAATAATACTAACACTATTATTATTAATATATTATTACTAATAGTATTAATTATCAATAATAAATAATTAAACATAAACTTAAATGAGAGTATACTTCCAACAAAATTTTTATTATAGAATATAAATTCTTCATCACATTGGTTTTAACAAAATATAGTAATAATATTTTGTAAATTAGGTAATCACTTATGTAAGTTTCCATATATAATAAATTTTATATAATGTTTTTCAATTGAAGATGTTAAAACAATAATTATTACGAAAGGCTCGATTGATGTTGTAAGAATCATTTAAGAGATACACTGAAATATGACAAAAATTTGTGTATCATTATCTTAATACACAATTTATGTTAAGATGGCTTTTATAAATATAAATAGTTAAATTCGTATATGATATATATAAACGAGATTAGTGCAAGCTTTAAATTTTGTGAAAACGTCAATACAAGGTGATTGTGATCAAAGAAATGATTCAATGGAGTCGAAGATTTAAACAAGCCTATTATGGTTCAAAACAAATGAAGTGTTTGTTGGGACTATTTTTAATATGATAACTTCTATCCACCATATGGGATCTTGAAATGAATATGTAATGTGAGTAAGTCAAATAATTTGAATTTAAACAAAACAAGTTTTAATAAGAAAGTTCGGACATGGTTACTATAGAAACTATGTATGCCAAAGAAAATTAAAATTTTCAAGAAATTTATTGACTCGATATTAAGGAGTTATTTGTTTTGCAATAATGCGGTTCACAGTACAGAAAGTGGAATGATATTTGAGTTTGGATAAAATAACAAATCGGAATGAAATCCTCCTGTGGTCTTGATAAATCAAATGAATCACATGCGCAACAAACAGTGCATGTGTAATGTGTGAATTTTATCAAGAAATGAAATAGATCAATATTTGCTACTATGAAAGAAATTCTCATGGTATGATGATCAATAAAGGAAGTAGAAACACGAAAGTCAACTTATTATATGCAGAAGTCAAAATTTTAATGAAAGAAATATAAGAACTTCTATCTGAAATTTCGTGTGATAATTGTTGTTAAATGACATTACCAGAGAATGTCGAATAGGGAATTTGTAAAGGTAGGTGATTCCTTTTTCAGTGATAAATAATTATGACTCTGATTAGACTGTGTACTGATAGTTGTGAAATCTTGTTACAACGTACCTTAATGAGATTCAGGTTGTTTGT
>JARYGA010056974.1:0-30284 GCA_030545235.1 Helianthus tuberosus
ACGGTATGTAATATGTTGAAAACACTAATATATAAGAAGTACCAGCGGCGAATCTACCATGTTTTCACCACATTACACCCGTCCCGTTATCTAAACACTTAACCAAAAACCAATCGTTTATCCACTTGTTTAACTTGTTCAAATCGTTTCCAAATCGTTAACTCGTTTAAATCGTTTAAATCATCCTCATTTTAATTGTGAAAACTATTTATGGTCGTCTCGATAATAACATTCAAACCTTCGTGACTCGACTATCTCGCTTCTCGCATTAACAAACCACCAAAGGGGAAGTTAACAATCACAGATTCAGTCGTTACCCACATAACCCACACATAACCATGGGTGCAGTCTGATAATGGGATTTGTCAGATCCTATGGTACCATAACCTAATACTGGTCGGTTCGGCCAAAATTAATGAATGTCATTCGTTATGTAACTACAACAAACAAGTTCATTCACATTATCGAAATCGTTATTAGTTTAGTATAAACCATCTTAATCGTTTTTGAAACCATCGTTAAAATATCGAAATCATTTTGATACATATGAATCACCCCAAAACAATTGAAAACAGTAAAATAGGGGAACTATGTACTCACATGAAGTGCAAAGTATCCTCAATCAAAAGAATTTCCACAAACTCAAGTAAACCAGAGAAATCAAGCAGCACCTAGTAATCGAATCACTAGTAAAACAATCGACACCTAAATCGGAAGATCCGATAGAATGAAGTTTCGTAAACCAAATGAGTATTGGAACTCATGTGATAAGGTTTAACAAAGCCTACATTCTAAATCGGAACCTAACCTAAGTGCTTTCGACCCATTGCGACCCATTAAGGTAGCTTACGCTACTTTAACGCATCGTTCGCGCAACGCGCGTTCGAGATGTCTAACTAGTCCTATGAAAAGTATTTTATGCCTAAACATGTTGCATAACCAATTAAATGACAAAAGTTAATGTTACATATGCTTAAAATTCAATTATGCATGAAAAGGGCATTTTGGTCATTTACCTAAGGCATATAAACAACCTATCATACAACTAATTAAACCTAAGTGACCATAAGGTATAACCTCGGAAGGTTATTCCCTATGCAACTATGGTCACTAAACATGTTTGGTCGGATCCTAATGATCGACCAAACGGGTCGACTTCGAAAGTCTAAGCGGGTGTTTAGTCCGCTTGACTTACGACTCTACATAAGCACTAAATTAAAAGTGACGAGCTAAACATGCTAAAACATGTTTAGTTAAGTTAGAAAACAAGTTTTGGTATCAAAACAAACGGTTTTGATACCCAAGAGTAGTTCGGTTACAAAATACGCACAAATACGCATTTTGACCGAAACTACGACTCGTCACTACGCCTAGTCAACGTGGTAATCAGTAGGTATAGTCACAAGGGACTATAACCATCGTGATTACGCTCACGTTGCAAAGTTCGAATGAACTTTGTGTTGACCATAAACTGGTCAAAGCTGAAAGTCAAACTCTGTTTGACTTTCATGCTTAAAACGCATAAAAGAACGAAAGAACGCTTACAAAGGGTCCAAGCTAGGAAGATCTTGATCCAAATCACTCTGGTATGAAGCAAAGGCTCAAACTTAGAGTGTAATTCAGATCAAGTGTGCAGAAATCAAGTGAAGGGCATGGGTATTTATAGGAAAACAAGAACCGTTAGGATCGTTCCTCGTAAACCGAGCTTAAATCTGGACCGTACACATGCACCCATGGTTTTGAAATACCATGGGCACCTTAGAATAGCCCATAGATTGGTAAAAACCATGTCCAAAAGCCTGGATACCAGCTGCTGTTTCAGAAAACAAGTTTCTGATCTGGGTGTTCTATCGCAGCCCGTGTAGCCAGAGGCACCAGGCTTACGCGGCCCGCCTGGGCAACTATCCAGAAATTACAAAATGGTCCCTGCACTTAAGGAACTTGCATTTTAATGCATTTTTTGGCACGTTTAAGCCCCGTTAACCCCATTTCAAGGCTCTAAAATGAAGTTAAAGTATAGGGAACTCAAAACATGCTCAAAAACATCTCGGATGTCGGCTCGTTTGGTCGTACGGTTGCGTTATTCAGTTAATTACGACGGAAGTCGTAACGGACGCAAAAACGATCCAAATTAAGCGACGAATGGAATTTTATCATGCCAATCACTAAAATATTTTTTTTAATGATTACATATATTTTTGGATGTCCGGATATATTCAGAACGTAAGATATGCGCGAAACTGCAAACTTGTGCACTTTTTGACGCTTTTAGTCCCTATTGATCAAATAAGTTTATTTTAGCATACCGAAACCCTCCAAGCCTATTTCTAAGCTATGTAAAGGATATTTAGGGCATGTTTAACTTATGATCAAGTTCCGGAATGTACGTTACTATACAAATCGGTATAGTTTCACAGTTTGACACAATTAGTCCCTGCGATCGAACAAACTTGATTTCAACACACCAAACCATCCAAAACTTATTTCTAAGTTTTGTGGAGGTTATTTAAGGTATTTTAAGCCTATGTCACTATTCCGGAGTGTTTGTCGGATTAAACTGACTGCGTTTACGCACCAGTTTGCGTATAACCTTCCAGAAAGCGATTTAAAGCTTGAAATCGAACTCGAATCAAATCGTAAAATTATCAAACACATAATAACACCAAAACATATATAATAACACCAAAGCACATTGTTTTATTAATAATAAACATTGTTTTACATTTGTACATCGATTACTGAACACAGTTGTCACATCTGTCTAAGGCTAGAGTGTTCGTACAAATCCACATAATCGGACCAGTCACTCTTACCTGGGAACTCTTGGGGTGAGTGTCCACTTATAGGCTAAATCATGTCTTCGCGATACATTATATTGACCCATTTACTTTGATTAGTCACTGTGTGTTGTTTGTTTGTTCGAGGTAACGAACAAATGATCGCCTTCCTTTTGTTTTGTCGATGTTTTCAATACCTCTTTTTTTTATGCAATTATCGATCTCACTCATTTCTCATGTTTCCTTGTTATTTTTAGAATATGCCTCCTCGACGAGATGCAAAACCTCAAACTAACCCTGAAATCACAGCCCTTGTTGCTCAGCAAATGGCTGCTGTGATTCCGAACCTAAGAACTCAGATTAATCAAACGAACAATAACAACAATGCTCAGTGTAGTTTCAAAACATTTAATTGGGCTAAACCACTGAAGTATTCTGGGTCTCAAGGAGCAACTGCGCTCCTACAATGGTTTGAGAGTCTGGAAAGCACATTTAGACATGTTCAGTGTCCGAATGAACAAAAGGTTGAGTTTGCATCTAGTGTTTTCGAGAAGCGTGCTCTTACATGGTGGAACAGTGTGATGCGTGATAGGGGTGCCGATGTGGCAATGGCACAAACTTGGGAAGAGCTACGGGCTCTCACGAGATAAGGGCTTTGGAATGAGAGTTCGATGATTTGAAACAGGATAGGGGAGAACACCGTGCTTATACGGATCGTTATGAGGAGCTAAGTATGTTGTGTCCTACTATGGTTACCCCATTGGAGAAAGCGATTGAGAGGTATATCGATGGTCTACCCGATTCTATGCAAGACATTGTATTTGGTAGTAATCCTACCACTGTACGTCAAGCAATTGAACTGGCTGCAACCCTGATTGAGTCTCAAGTCAGGAAGGGTAAACTTACTTGTAAGGGTGACAAGAAGAAATCTTCGAGGAGATCAAGGAAGAGAAAGGCTCCCCAGAATTTTGCTGTTACCGGGAAAAATGCTCAAAACCCACCAGCTCAACCTCTTGCAAGTAAACAGTATGCTGGTACCGCACCTCACTGCAATCGGTGCAATGGTCATCATGCGACTCAGTAAGCTTGTAAACAGTGTACAAATTGTGGTAAACTTGGGCATATGGGCAACATTTGTCGTTTGGGTCAGAATCAAGCTGCTCAGAACCCAGTACAGGTTCAGGGAAATGCTGCTAGATTCCCACCTGCTTCATGTTATAATTGCGGAGAGATGGGTTACTTCCGTAACAACTGTCCGAGGCTTGCGAATGCCAACGCGAATGTGAATCCCGCTCGTGGACGAGTGTACAATCTGAATGCAAACGAGGCTCATGCTAATTCTGGTGCCAATAGAAGTTTTGTTTCGTTATTATTTGAGCCTTTGCCTGCGATACCTAGAACTAAACTGAGGAAACCTTTATCTGTTGAAGTTGCTACTGGTAAACTTCTTGTACTCGATTCTGTTATCCGCGATTGTCAATTGAACCTCGATAACCATCTTTTTCCTATTGACCTCACACCAATGCAACTTGGGAGTTTCGACATTATCGTAGGGATGGATTTGTTAACTAAGTTTCTTGCTGAGGTGGTTTGTTTCGATAAGATTGTTCGTATTCCTCTTTCATCTGGTGAAGTTCTAGAGGTTCATGGCGAGAAACCATCTGATGGTCTGAAACTCATGTCATGTACGAAAGCCCAAAATTATTTACGAAAAGGATATGTGGCTTTTATGGCACATGTCACCGAGGAGAGAGACAAGAGCAAGTGTATTCAAGATATTCCGATTGTTCAAGATTATCCAGAAGTGTTTCCTGATGAACTGCCTGGTTTGCCTCCAGTTCGTCAAGTTGAGTTTCATATTGATCTTGTTCCTAATGCTAACCTGATTGAAAAAGCACCTTATCATCTTGCACCATCTGAGATGCAAGAGTTATCTAAACAGCTTCAAGAGTTGTCTGATAAAGGATTCATCCGACCGAGTTATTCACCTTGGGGCGCTCCAGTCCTGTTTGTGAAAAGGAAAGATGGATCTTTTCGAATGTGTATCGATTATCGTGAGCTTAACAAGCTTACCATCAAGAATCGATATCCCCTACCACGAATAGATGATCTATTTGATCAGCTGCAAGGTGCTACATGTTTTTCTAAGATCGATCTACATTCTGGGTATCATCAGCTTCGTGTACTCGAAGAAGATATTCCCAAAACTGCTTTCCGTATGAGATATGGTCATTACGAGCTCACTGTCATGCCTTTTGGTTTGACAAATGCCCCGACTGTTTTCATGGATTTAATGAATAGGGTTTGTAAACCTTATCTAGACAAGTTCATCATTGTGTTCATTGACGACATTCTCATTTATTCGAAGTCTCGAGCTGATCACGAACAACACCTTCGTCTGACGATGGAACTCCTAAAGAAGGAGAAACTTTTTGCTAAATTCTCCAAGTGCGAATTTTGGCTTAATGAAGCTCAATTTTTGGGTCATATTGTTAACGAGCAGGGTATTCATGTGGATCCTTCCAAAATAGCTGCTATTAAGGATTGGAACACACCTACGACACCTACAGAAGTTCGTTCTTTTCTTGGTCTTGCTGGTTACTATGGACGATTTATTTCAAACTTCTCAAAGATTGCGGTTCCTCTCACTGCTTTGACTCAGAAGAATAAGCCTTTTGAGTGGGGACCTAAACAAGAAGAAGCGTTCCAAACGCTAAAACGAAAACTCTGTGATGCTCCTGTTTTATCTTTGCCCGAAGGAAACGATGATTTAGTTGTCTATTGTGACGCGTCAAATTTTGGCCTTGGTTTTTTTCTTATCCAAAGAGGTAAAGTTATAGCTTATGCATCCAGACAATTGAAAGTTCACGAGAAGAACTATACGACTCATGATCTTGAGTTGGGAGCTGTGGTTTTTGCACTCAAAATCTGGAGACACTATCTTTATGGCACGAAGTGTGTGGTTTTCACAGACCACAAAAGTCTCCAGCATATTCTTAATCAGAAGGAGCTGAACATGAGGCAACGACGATGGGTTGTGCTATATAACAATTACAATTACGAGATTCGCTACCATCCTGGTAAGGCTAATGTCGTAGCTGATGCGCAAAGTCAAAAAGAATGAGTCAAGCTTAATTTTATTTGAACTCTATCTGATATTCAAACTCGTGTCTCTCAAGCTCAACATACTTGTGTTACACAAAATTTGATGGGTAAGGAATTACCACGTCAACTAGAGCTTAAACTCGAAACGAAGGACGATGGGTTACTCTATTTCAAGCATCGTTTGTGGATTCCGAAACAAGACAATCTTCGCACTTTGGTGATGGACGAATCTCACAAGTCTTGATATTCTATCCATCCTGGTGCTGACAAAATGTACAAGGTCTTCGTACTCGGTACTGGTGGCCTGGTGTGAAAAAGGATATTGCTTTGTATGTATCGAAATGCCTAACTTGTCTCAAAGTCAAGGCTGAACATCAACGACCATCTGGTTTGCTTGTACAACCAGAAATACCGATTTGGAAATGGGAGAACATTGCGATGGATCTCAGCACTAAGTTACCGTACACATCTAGAGGTCATGATGCTATTTGGGTTATCATTGATCGATTTACGAAGTCAGCTCATTTTATACTGATTTGGGAGGATCTATCTGCTGATAAACTTGCCAAGATTTATGTTGATGAGATTGTTTCTCGACATGGTGTTCCCTTGGATATCATATCTTATCATGATGCTCGATTTTCATCTCATTTTTGGAAGACCATGCAATCTACTATGGGAACCAAACTAAATCTAAGCCCTGCTTATCATCCCCAAACAGATGGACAATCTGAGAGGACGATACAAACATTGGAGGATATGCTTAGAGCATGTGTGATAGACTTTGGTGGTTATTGGGATTCTCATCTTCCGCTGATCGAGTTCTCTTACAACAATAGTTAACATGCTAGTATCAATATGGCACCGTTCGAAGCTTTATACGGTCCAAAATGCCGTTCACCTGCCCGTTGGAATGAGATCGGTGAAGCTCAGCTTACTGGACCTGAGCTCATTCTGGAAACAACGGATAAAATCAAGAAAATTCGCGATAATCTTCTGACAGCTAGAAGCCGTCAAAAGAGTTATGCGGATATGCGACGTAAGCCCTTGGAATTTCAAGTCAGAGACTGTGTCCTACCCAAGGTGTCACCTTGGAAGGGAGTGGTGAGATTTGGAAAGAAAGGAAAACTTGCACCTCGATATGTTGGACCATTTAATATTGTTGAAAGAATTGGAAATGTTACCTATCGATTAGAGCTACCTCCAGAGCTTGGGAATATTCACCCAACATTCCACGTGTCCAATTTATGAAAATGTTTAGCCGATACTGATCTTCATATTCCACTCGACGAAATTCAAGTTGATAAAACGATGCACTTTGTCGAGAAACACGTGGAGATAGTGGACCGTGAAACTAAACAACTGAAGAACAAGCGAATTCGATTGGTCAAAGTTCGTTGGGAGTCCAAACGTGGCCTAGAGTTTACTTGGGAGCGTGAGGACCAAATGAAAGCGAAATATCCACATTTGTTTTCACAAGTTTCCTCTAGTTAAAATTTCTAGACGAAATTTCCTAAAGTAGGGGAGACTGTGACAACTGTGCTCTGTAAACGATATACGATGTAAAACAATACCAATTATCAATGAAACGATGTTTTTTGGTGTTAATATTTGTGTATTTGTGTTTGATGATTTTACGATTTGATTCTCGTTCGATTTCAAGCTTTAAATCGCTTTCTAGAAAGTCATACGCAAACTGATGCGTAAACGTAATCAGTTTAATGCGAAAAACACTCCGGAATAGTGAAATAGGCTTAACATACCTTAAATAACCTTTACATAACATATAAATAAGTTTTGGATGGTTTGGTGTGTCGAAAACTAGTTTCTTCGATCGCAGGGACTATTTGTGTCAAACTGCAAAAGTATGCTGATCTGTACTGTAACGAACATTCCGGAACTTGATCATAAGCTAAAAATAACCTAAATATCATTTACATAGCTTAGAAATAGGCTTTGAGGGGTTCGTTATGCAAAAATACGCTTATTTGATCAATAGGGACTAAAAGCGTCAAAAAGTGCATAAGTTTGCATTTTCGCGCATATCTTACGTTCTGAACATATCCGGACATCCAAAAATTTTTGTAATCATTTAAAATATTTTATTTTAGTGATTGGAATGCAAATATACCACTCGTCGCGTAATTTGGATCGTTTTTCACGTCCGTTCGTGTTTCGTCGTAATTAACCGAATAACGCAACCGTACGACCAAACGAACCGACGTCCGAGATAATTCAAGCATGTTTCAAGTCCCCTATACTTTAACTTCATTTTTGAGCCTTGAAAATGGGTTAACGGGGTTTAAACGCGTCGAAAATGGCTTAAACATGCTGCAGGGACCATTCTTGCCAAGTTTCGAAAGTTTCTGGCTCAGGTAGGGTGTGGCGTCGCGCCACAGCAAAGGGGGGTACCCGTGGCGGCACGCGAGCCCCCTATTTTGACAGAAACTCCATTTTCAGCAACCAGTTTGAACTTCAGGGTCTTTTATGCAACTTTTCAATACTATGGACTTATTTTAGAGCATCCCGTTGTATTAGAAACCATGTTCCACAAGTGTAGGGTCAAGATTAAACCTCCTAACACATGGAATGATCTCCTTGATCCAAACTTACTATAAATATAAGTGGTTTTCTCATTCATTCCTCACAAATTGAATCAATTCTGCTCTAAGTTGAAGCTAAGGCTTCATACCTGAGTATTTTGGTTCAATTCTTCCTTGCTTGGACCCTTTGTAAGCTTCTTTCCTGCTTGTTTTTGCTTTTCAAGCGAGAAAGTCAAACAGTGTTTGACTTTCTGCTTTAACCATAAATTTGGTCAACACAAAGTTCGTTTGAACATGGAACGTGAGCGTAATCACGATGGTTATAGTCCCTTGTGACTATACCTACTGATTACCACATTGATTAGTCGAAGCGACGAGTCAAAGTTTCGGTCAAAATACGTGTTTATGCGTATTTTGAAACAAAGCTATTTTTGGGTATCAAAACACTTTGTTTTGATATCAAACTTGTTTTCTAACTTAGTTGAACATGTTTTAACATGTTTAACTCGCCACTTTTAGTCTAGTGCTTGTTTAGGGTCGTAAGTCAAGCGGTCTTGACAACCGCTTAGACTTTCGAACCCGACCCGTTTGGTCGATCATTAGGATCCGACCAAGCATATTTTGTGACCATAGTTATATAGGGAATAACCTTCCGAGGTTATACCTTATGGTCACTTAGTTTAATTAGTTGTATGATAGGTAGTTTATATGCCTTAGGAAAATGACCAAAATGCCCATTTCATGCATAATTGGATTTTAAGCATATGTAACTTAATTTTTGTCACTTAAACTGATTATGCAACATGTTTAAACATGTTAGGGCATATAACACTTGTCATAGGACTAGTTAGGCGTCTCGAACGCGCATTCGCGCGAACGACGCATTAACGTAGCATAAACTACCTTAATGGGTCGTAACGGGTCATAAGCACTTAGGATAGGTTCCGATTTAGAATGTAGGCTTTGTTAAACCATATCACATGAGTTCCAATACTCATTTGGTTTACGAGACCTCATTCTACCCGATCTTCCGATTAAGGTGTCGATTTATTAACCTAGCGATCCGATTACTAGGTGCTATTTGATTTCCTTGGTTTGCCCGAGCTTTGATAAGTTCTTTTAATCGAGGATACTTTGCACTTCAATGTGAGTACATAGTTCCCCTATTTTACTGTTTTCAATTGTTTTGGGGTGATTCATATGTGTTAAACGATTTTGATGATTTCAACGATGATTTCAAAAACGAATTCTATGGTTTATATTAAACAATAACGATTTGGATAAATGTGAACGAACTTGTTGGACATATTTACATAATGAATGACATTCATTAGCTTTGGCTAAGCCGACCAGTATTAGGTTGTGGTACCATAGGACCTGACAAATCCCGTTATCGGACTGCACATGGTTATGTGTGGGGGTTATGTGGGTAACGACTGAACCTATTAATTGTTAACTTACCCTTTGGTGGTTTGTTAATACGAGTTGAACGATGGACGAGTTACAAAGGTTTGAATGTTATAAGCGAGACGACCAAAAGTTAGTTTCACAATTAAAACGTGAACGATTTTGAACGATTGAACGATTAAAGGATTGAACGATTTTGAATGATTTAAACAAGTTAAACGAATTGAACGAACGATCGGTTCTTGGTTTATGATTAGATAACAGGACGGGTGTAATGTGATAAAAGCATGGTAGATACACCGCTGGTACTTCTTATATATAAGTGCTTTTATCGTATTATATTCGGTAGCATTATTTAGTTCACTTGGATGAACGATTTTAAACGATGTCACGCAACGATGTTTACAATACGATATAAACCATACGAGTTTTATTACGAGAACGATTAACGATTTATTTTACTTAAACAAATGTTTTGGGTTAAAATTCATGGCAACGAGATTTGATAAACTATAACCAACTTATTTTGAGCTGGTTAATCATATTGCAATACCAAACTCTTTTCAAAACAAGGTTTTCAATTATCGACTCTTGTAGTCAAATGAGGTATTGCAATATGTAAACGAGCCATGAATCCAATACTCTCACAAAACCTATGTGCTCGCCGACATTTCTGGCTGACTTTATTTTCGCATATGTTTCAGGTGGTGTTGAATGATGTTGATTGCAACTAGGATGCATGCTCACTTAGGACTGGACAAGGCCTTAGTGACTTAATAACGATGATAGTCGATATGTGAACTTGTTTATTTTAACTTTAAACACTGTAAGTGTTTAATAACTAAATAAAACGAAACTTTTGAATCCATGGTTGTGAAACAATAATTCTGTCGCTTCACTACCCGACTTTTCCCCCGTGGTTTCTTTGTTTTACGCGGTCGGGGTCTGACACATCCGTTTGAGAATGATAAGCAGTGCTCAAATTTAGTTTGGTTCCCATGGCAGATTGCATGGTCTTCCAAAAGTAAGATGAGAATCGAGCATCACGATCTGATATGATGTTTAAATGAACACCATGAGAAGATACTATCTCATCAATGTAGATCTTGGCGAGTTTGTCAGCAGATCGATCCTCATGAATCGGAAAAAAGTGTGCTGACTTTGTTAGACGATCAATGACTACCAAAATGGCATCATAACCTCTAGATGTGCGTGGTAGTTTAGTAATGAGATCCATCACAATGTTCTCCCACTTCCATACTGGTATTTGTCACACCCCGACCGCGTAAAACAACAAACCGCGGAGGAAACATCGGGGAGTGTCGTAACAGAATCATTGTTTCACAACACGTGGAGTTTAAAGATTTGTTTTATTCCAGTAACGAACTCATTGTTTATTACAAATCAGATAAATACAAATAATTGTCTTTCAAGTTTTAAAGTCGCTAAGGCACGAGTCCATCCTATGTGTAGCATGCATCAACAATCATCACATAGTAGCACCTAAAACATATGCGAAAAATAAAACGTCAGCATAAAAATGCCCGTGAGTAACATAGGTTTTGTGAATTAGATTCATGGCTTTGGGTAACATAAGAAAAGGTTTTATGTTTAAAAAATACAGCCATGAATCCTTGTAAATAGTTTGGTTTCTAAACACATTGATTTGATAAAATGGTTTGTAGTATATACAAAATATACTTTGGTTTTTAGAAAATCGGATAGATAGTATATCAAAATATACTTTAGCTTTGAAATAGTTAAACAAATAGTATATCAAAATATACTTTGGTTACTGAAATAATAGATTTGGTAGTATATCACAAGTATACTTTGGTTTAAGAATGGAAGCAACGATAGTATATCAAATTATACTTTGGTTTTGTAAATAACATATCAAACTATGCTTTGGTTTTGAAAATAGCATATCAACTATGCTTTGGTAGTATATCAACATATACTTTAGTTTGTGAAATAGCAAAGTCGGTAGTATATCAAATTATACTTTGGTAAAATAGTATCACGTTGGTAGTATATCGAAATATACCTAAATCATGATTTGGTAGTATATCAAATTATACTTTAGTAAACAATAGCATATCAAACTATGCTTTAGAAAAACTGTATCACGTTGGTAGTATATCGAAATATACCATATATCGCGGTTTGGTAATACATTCAAACCTTGTGCATCAAACTACACATTGGAGACTATAGAAATACCACAGATGCAATTCTATTTGGTTAAAACTTTGCTTTCTGACATTCCATACAACAGGAATGGGGTGTCTAGTCCTATAGCGCTATATCGTACTACCAATCGGCTTGATCAGTGTTAATGAATGTATAAATAACTATATGAACCAACAATTAGTCTAACAAACTTTGAAAATCAGTGTTTAAGCCATGTGCAATAGTTCAATTCGTCAAAAGATAAGTACTATGCATGTGTAATCATATAGTTGAAATCATGAAAATAATGAATAGGCACATATGTTTCACCCCAAAACGTCTGAAAGCGGTAAAACAGGGGACTATGTACTCACTTGAGATTGCAAGTATCCTTGATTATGTGTCCTAACAAAGCTCGGAAATCAAGGAATCAAGTGGCACCTAGTATGGAATCAATATGTTAAACAATCGGTACCTAAATTGGGAGATCGGTTTGAATGAGGTCTCATAAACCAAATGAGTATTGGAACTCATGTGATATGGTTTAACAAAGCCTACATTCTAATTCGGAATCTATCCTTAGTGCTTACGGCCCGTTAAGGTAGTCTAGGCTACTTTAACGCATCATTCGCGCAAATGCGCGTTCGAGACCCCTAACTAGTCCTATGATAAGTATTATATGCCCTAACATGTTTAAATATGTTGCATAATCAGTTTAAGTGTCAAAAATTAAGTTACATATGTTTAAATTCAAATTATGCATGACTAGGGCATTTTGGTCATTTACCTAAGGCATATAAACTACCTATCATACAACTAATTAAACTAAGCGCCATAAGGTATAACCTCGGAAGGTTATTCCCTATACAACTATGGTCTCAAAATATGTTTGGTCGGATCCTAATGATCGATCAAATGGGTCGGGTTCGAAAATCTAAGAGGTTGTCAAGACCGCTTGACTTACGACCCTAAACAAGCACTAGACTAAAAGTGACGAGTTAAACATGTTAAAACATGTTTAACTAAGTTAGAAAACTATTTTGATATCAAAACAAAGTGTTTTGATACCCAAAAATAGTTTCGTCGCAAAATGCACATAATCGTGCATTTTGACCGAAACTTTGACACGTCACTTCGACTAATCACGTGGTAATCAGTAGGTATAATCGTAAGGGATTATAACCATCGTGATTACGCTCACGTTGCAAAGTTCAATTGAACTTTGACTTGACCAATTCGTGGTCAAAGCTGAAAGTCAAACATTGTTTGACTTTCTTTCTTAAAATAAACAACTAAATATGAAAGATCACTTATAAAGGGTCCAAGCTAGGAAAATAGAACTAAGAAAACCAGAATGGAGGCCTTCAACTTAATATGATAGACTCTCAAATGCAGATTAGAGAAGAAGAAGATGATGTGCAAGAAAAATGGCCAAAACTCAATGCTATTTATAGCAATCTTGAAGCCTTAAGATCATTACATGTGACCTATGAGTTGTCATGATCATATGAGGGTGTGGACACATGTTAATTGCAGGTTAAATGGTGTTAAAATCAAGTGATTAGTCATGAAATGGGTGAATATGGGGCTGCCACATAGCTGCTGATGCAACAAACAAAAATTCTACCAAAATCATGCCGTCGCGTCGCGCCAAAGAGGAAGGGGGTACCCTCGCGTGGCGCTACCATGCAAAAGTTTCAAAAATGGTAGTTTTGGTCCCTGCACACTCTTTAAGCCATTTTCGACATGTTTAAACCCCGTTAAGACAATTTTAAGGCTCTACAAGGATGTTAAAGCATAGGGAACTTGAAATATGCTTGTAAATATCTCGGATGTCGGTTCGTTTGGTCGTACGGTTGCGTTATTCGGTTAATTACGATGAAAACTCGAACAGACGCGAAATCGATTCAAGTTACGCTACCAATGGTATTTTTGCATTACAATCACTAAAATAAAATATTTTAATGATTACAAAAATTTTTGGATGTCCGGATATGTTTAGAACGTAAGATATGCGCGTAAATGCAAACCTATGCACTTTTTGACGCTATTAGTCCCTGTTGATGAAATAAGCGCATTTTCGCATACCGAACCCCTTAAATCCTATTTCTAAGCTATGTAAAGGATATTTAGGGTATGTTTAGCTTATGATCATGTTCAGGAATGTTCGTTGCTACACGAATCGGCCTACTTTCACAGTTTGTCGCAAATAGTCCTTGTGATCAAATAAACTTGTTTTCGACACACCAAACCCTTGAAAACTTATTTCTAAGTTATGTAAAGGTTATTTAAGGTATGTTACGTCTATCTCACTATTTCAGAGTGTTTTTCGCATTAAACTGATTACGTTTACGCATCAGTTTGCGTATAACTTCCCAGAAAGCGATTTAAAGCTTGAAATCGAACTAGAATTGATATGTGTGAATGTCACATGAAATTGTACAAATCCCAAGAATGAAACACAAGATTTCATTGGATTTGAATTTGTATGATGGTCGGAGAGACACAGATGTCACAGTCTCCCCTACTTTAGGAAATTTCATCCTGAATTTTAATTTTAGAGGAAACCTGTGAAAACAGATGTGATTGTTTCGCTTTCGAATGAAACATCCGTTCCCTAAGTAAAACTCTATGCCACGTTTGGATTTCTAGTGAATTTGTTAATCGTACACGTCTGTTCTTTATAAGGATGAGTTCAGATCCGAAGATTTAAACTTCACTCCCAATAATAGATGTATGATTATTCTGAAGCTCAAGAGCGCCTTGTTAATGTCAAAGTGATGTCCTTGTTGCAACAAAATATGGAGTTTCGAACAACATATAGTAGAATGTTTCCTATGAAAACTATTATAGGAAACTTGTGTGTGCTCGAAATCGGAGTCAGAAAGTGTAAGATAAAATAACATTGGTCAAGGTCCAGGACTTCTAGTAACTTAAATAACGCTATGCTCGCAATGTAATAAGGAACACTTATATATATGAAGTACCAGCGGCGTATCCACCAAGCCCTTTTTACATTGTTCCTTTCTCATTATTTTCATCACTATAGGTCTTAACACATGACAAAACTTGATGTGGTTTCTGTGCACTGAATTCCATAATTATGTATGCATCCATAATTACGTAATTCCTTGCATAGTCCGCAAATTTTATTTCATAATGCGTAGGTTCACACAGTTTATTTCATAATGCGTAAGGGTCTAGGGGAAAAATCAATTGAACAAACAAGTAATGACTTGACTAGACCACTAAAGGATCTCTTTAACTAGATCAACGAACGACCTTTTTAACTAGATCAACACATGATCTCTTTAACTAGACCGACGTACGATCTCTTTAAATAGATCACCAAAGGGTCTTTTTAACTTTGAATCAAATAATAGTTTTGAAATAGCACTTTGGAATTCCAAGGGTCTTACTATTTGCATAGAAAAGCCCCTTAAGGATTTAAGATAGTACTTTGAGTATCCTTCTGAGAATCTAACATATGAAAATACGGAAGATTCTACCAGGATTTAGATAACGAGCATCAGAATTGCACATAATCACATAATCGCATAGTCGTCAACTTGGTTATTAGCTTGTTCATTAACTTGTATATATGTATTTAAAGTATACCAGAAATCCAATCAAGGACTTCAATTAGTACTTTAAACATCCTCAAGAATCTCACTATGAAGATAGGAAGATCTTATAAGGATTTGGTTTTGTCTTTATCGAATCATAACATACGTATTAAAGCACACAAAGAATCCAATTAAGGACTTTTGATTTTGCGCTTTTAAACATTCATAAGGATCTAACTATAAAGATAGGAAGATTCTATAAAGATTTGGAAGTTGTTTGGTGAAAATGTTTTGAAATCCATGTACTTGGTAAGTTAGGTCAACATACGAAGTGAAGTGTTCATGAAATCAAGGTGCTAGATATGCTAAGTCAGCATATGACGCGAAAAGGGTCCTTGAAATCAATGTGTTAGGCATGTTAAGTCAACACATGAAGCAAAAATGTTATTGATAATTGTGTACATGGTTATATAGTATAGGTCCAATTAAGGACTTAAGAAAGTACTTTTAGATATCAAATCAAGGTTTTGAAATGGTACTTTAAGTATCTGTTTAAGAATTTGTAACTTGTATTGTGTACTTTATTTCTTAAAAGGAACAAGTACTTAGGATTTTCGGGGAGATCACGAGTGATCATAAAAATGAAAGAACCACATGAGTAATTTGTCTTGCAAGGAACACGGTTCCTTGGTGTCGGTATTGTAGGGGTATGTCACACATACACACAATCGTAACAGTTTTCTAATTAAAATTGAAATAACAAATCTTATTTATGTATCAATTGAAAGGTTTCAAGTGTCACAGATAACAACAAGGAAAATACAAAAGTCTAATTGTTCACTGCTGCATTGTCATTTGCGTTTGCCTCGTTTATGTTAAATGCTCGTCCACGTGCTGGATTTTCATTAACAAGCCCTGGGCAATTGTTCCGATAGTGAGTAAGATCACCACAGTTGTAGCACGACCCAGGTGGAGATCGTGCTTAAGCAGCAGCAGGATTTGCAGCAACTTGGTTCTGGATAGCATGACGGTATGTATTGACCAAATGTCCCAATCGCCCACAGTGGGTACATTTGTGACACGGTGTTTAATTCAGATGATGACGGTTGCATTTGTTGCACAAAGGTGCAGTACCAACATAGTTTTTCCTAGCACGAGGCTGTGCTAGCTAGTTTGGTGCAACCTGATTATTCTGAGCAACTACTGCGAAGTTTTGTGAGGCCTTACGCTTCTTTGAGTTTTTAAAGGACTCAGTCTGTTTATCATCTGTTTTTTATTGTGCAGACTTGTCAGATGGTTTCTGGTCACCTTTTCGGAAAAGTTTACCCTTCCTGATCTGTGATTCAGTCAGGGTAGCGGATAATTCAATAGCCTGCCTAACTGTGGTAGGGTTACTACCAGTAACAAAGTCCTGAACTGGGTCAGGGAGACCATCGATGTACTTTTCGATCGCCTTATCCAAAGGCGTAACCATGGTAGGACATAATAGGCTCAGTTCTTCATAACGATCAGTGTAGGCTCGATGTTCACCACTGTCTTGCTTAAGATCGTCGAATTCCCTTTCCAATGCCCTAAGTTCATGACGAGGATAGAATTCCTTCATCATTAGAGCTCGAAGCTCTTCACAGGTTTGTGCCATTGCCACTTCGGCACCCCTATCCCTCATTACACCATTCCACCATGTAAGTGCTCTTTTCTGGAATACACTTGATGCAAATTCAACCTTTCGCTCGTTTGGGCATTATACATGATGAAACGTGCTTTCGAGACTCTCAAACCATTGTAGAAGCCCAGTGGCCCCTTCAGACCCAGTAAATGTGAGTGGCTTAGCTAAGTTGAACTGTTTATAGTTTCACGGAGCAGGTGCATTGTTGTTATTGTTGTTGTTTGCTTAGTTTATCTGGGCTATCAGGTTTGGCAGTACAACAGCGATTTACTGAGTGATTAAGGCTGCTATGGCGGCATCCTGAGTTTGGTCACGTCGAGGAGGCATTCTAAAAGAACAAGGAAACATGAAAAGAAACGAGTGAGATGATCATGGATAGTCAAAATTGAATGCTTGAAAGAATATCGACAAAGCATGAAGATTGTGATCATTTGTTCGTTACCTAAAACAAACAAACGACACTGTGACTAATCAAAGTAAATGGGTCATATTAATGTATCGCAAAGACATGCTATAGCCTATAAGTGGACACTCATCCCAAGAGTTCCCAGGTAAGAGTGACTGGTCCGATTATGTGGATTTGTACGAACACTTTAGCCGTAGACAGAAATCTCGAGGTACAGGCACCCACCCTTCCAGATTGCACGTGTTCACATTATTTAGACCCAAACTTTGACATGATTTTGAAAACTTTGAAGGTTCAAAACCTTATAATAAATCACCTAAGAATAGATGATTGGTTTTCAAAACGGATTTGTAATTCGTGTTCTTGTTGTAGTTGTCATCTAAAGATAGATGACGGTTTTGTTTTAAGATCTAAACACAAGTAAACTCGCATTAGGGTCCTAGGAAGGTTATAGTCTAGGTCAAAGCATTACTAATAACCTAATTCCCTATAACCCTGAGCTCTGATACCAACTTTTCTGTCATAGCCCTACCTCGTAAAACATCAAACCGCGGCGGAAACGTCGTGGAGTGTCGTAACAAAATCATTGTTTCACAACACATGGAGATTAAAGATTTGTTTTATTCCAGTAACGAACTCATTGTTTTATTACAAAGCAGATAAATACAAATAATTTTCTTTCAAGTTTTAAAATCGCTAAGGCACGAGTCCATCTTATGTGTAAGGCTGGCATATCGTGTATACCCGTACACGATAAGACACGACATGATAAGACACGATACACGAAATCCCATACACGAACACGACACGATAACTTATCGTGTCCTTCTTTTCAAACACGAACACAAACACGAACACGACATGACATGATATACACGAAAATTACCTGTTAATACCTGTTAACACGACTGTTCGACTATTATACACGAAAATTACCTGTTAATACCTGTAAACACGAACAAAAACACGAACACGACATGCTATCTGAGAGTTACAGAGGGAGTTTAGGGTTTTTTTTTTTTGAATTGAATTAGGAATGAAAATAGAAAGGAATTAAAGAACCCACACACACATGGCTGATGAGTTTTATTTAATTTAATTTCTTATCGTGTACTAACGGGTATTAACAGGTAAACAGGTATTTAACCTGTTTATACATGAAAATTAACAGGTAATCTCGTGTCTACCTGTTTGGTACATGATACCTGTTAAGGCCATACACGATACCTGTTAACTTCATGTAGGTTCGTGTCGTGTATTCGTGTAAAATTGCCAGCCCTACTTATGTGTAGCATGCATCAACAATCATCACATAGTAGCACCTGAAACATATGTGAAAAATAAAACGTTAGCATAAAAATGCCTGTGAGTAACATAGGTTTTGTGAATTAGATTCATGGCTTTGGGTAACATAAGAAAAGGTTTTATGTTTACAAAATATAGCCTTGAATCCTTGTAAATAGTTTGGTTTCTAAACACATTGATTTGATAAAAGGGTTTGTAGTATATACAAAAATATACTTTGGTTTTGAGAAAGTCGGTTTAATAGTATATCAAAATATACTTTAGTTTTGAAATAGTTAAACAGATAGTATATCAAAATATACTTTGGTTATTGAAGTAATAGATTTGGTAGTATATCACAAGTATACTTTGTTTTAAGAATGGAAGCATCGGTAGTATATCAAATTATACTTTGGTTTTGTAAATTACATATCAAATTATGCTTTGGTTTTGAAAATAGCATATCAACTATGCTTTGGTAGTATATCAACATATACTTTAGTTTGTGAAATAACAAAGTCGGTAGTATATCAAATTATACTTTGGTAAAATAGTATCACGTTGGTAGTATATCGAAATATACCTAAATCATGATTTGGTAGTATATCAAATTATACTTTAAGAAACAATAGCATATCAAACTATGCTTTAGCAAAACAGTATCACGTTGGTAGTATATCGAAATATACCATATATCGCGATTTGGTAATACATTCAAACCTAGTGCATCAAACTACACTTTGGAGACTATAGAAATACCCCAGAGGCAATTCTATTTGGTTAAAACTTTGGTTTCTGACATTCCATACAACAAGAATGGGGTGTCTAGTCCTATAGCGCTATACCGTACTACCAATCGGCTTGATCATTGTTAATGAATGTATAAATAACAATATGAACCAACAATTAGTCTAACAAACTTTGAAAATCAGTGTTTAAGCCATGGGCAATAGTTCAATTCGTCAAAAGATAAGTACTATGCATGTGTAATCATATAGTTGAAATCATGAAAATAATGAATAGGCACATATGTTTTACCCCAAAACATTTGAAAGCGGTAAAAGAGGGTACTATATACTCACCTAAGATTGCAAGTATCCTTGATTATGTGTCCCAACAAAGCTCGGAAATCAAGGAATCAAGTGGCACCTAGTATGGAATCACTATGTTAAACAATAGGTAACTAAATCGGGAGATCGGGTAGAATGAGTTCTCGTAAACCAAATGAGTATTGGAACTCATGTGATATGGTTTAACAAAGCCTACATTTTGATTGGAACCTATCCTAAGTGCTTACAACCCGCTATGACCCGTTAAGGTAGTCTATGCTACTTTAACGCATCATTCGCGCAAATGCACGTTCGAGACGCCTAACTAGTCCTATGACAAGTATTATATGCCCTAACATGTTTCAATATGTTGCATAATCAGTTTAAGTGTCAAAAATTAAGTAACATATGTTTAAATTCAAATTATGCATGAAAAGGGCATTTTGGTCATTTACCTAAGGCATATAAACTATCTATCATACAACTCATTAAACTTAGTGACCATAAGATATAACCTTGGAAGCTTATTCCCTATACAAATATGGTCTCAAAATATGTTTGGTCGGATCCTAAAGATCGACCAAACGGGTCAGGTTTGAAAGTCTAAGCGGTTGTCAAGACCGCTTGACTTACGACCCTATATATGCACTAGACTAAAAGTGACGAGTTAAACATGTTAAAACATGTTTAACTAAGTTAGAAAACTGATTTGATATAAAAACAAAGTGTTTTGATACCCGAAAATAGTTTCGTCGCAAAATGCACATAATCGTGCATTTTGACCGAAACTTTGACTTGTCACTTCGACTAATCACGTGGTAATCAGTAGGTATAATCGTAAGGGGTTATAACCATCGTGATTACGCTCACGTTGCAAAGTTCGATTGAACTTTGACTTGACCAATTCGTGGTTAAAGCTGAAAGTCAAACACTGTTTGACTTTCTTGCTTAAAATAAACAACTAGACATGAAAGATATCTTACAAAGGGTCCAAGCTTGGAAAATAGAACTAAGAAAACCAGATTGGAGGCCTTCAACTTGATGTGATAGCGTCTCAAATGCAGATTAGAGGAGAAGAAGATGATGTGCAAGAAAAATGGACAAAACTCATTGCTATTTGTAGCAATCTTGAAGCCTTAAGATCATTACATGTGTCCTATGAGTTGTCATGATCTTATGAGGTTGTGGACACATGTTAATTGCAGGTTAAATGGTGTTAAAATCAAGTGATTAGTTATGAAATGGGTGAATATGGGGCTACCACATAGCTGCTGATGCAACAAACAAAAAATCTGCCAAAATCATGTCGTCGCCTCGCGCCAGAGAGGAAGGGGGTACCCGTCGCGTGGTGCTACCATGCAAAAGTTTCAAAAATGGCCGTTTTGGTCCCTGCACACTCTTTATGCCATTTTCGAGGCGTTTAAACCCCCGTTAAGCCAATTTTAAGGCTCTAAAAGGATGTTAAAGCATAGGGGACTTGAAATATGCTTGGAAATATCTCGGATGTTGGTTCGTTTGGTCGTACAGTCGCGTTATTCGGTTAATTACGATCAAAACTCGAACGGACGCGAAATCGATCCAAATTACGCGACGAATGGTAATTTTGCATTCCAATCACTAAAATAAAATATTTTAATGATTACAAAAATTTTTGGATCTCCGGATATGTTCAGAATGTAAGATATGCGCGTAAATGCAAACTTATGCACTTTTTGACGCTTTTAGTCCCTATTGATCAAATAAGCGCATTTTCGCATACCGAACCCCATAAAGCCTATTTCTAAGATATGTAAAGGATATTTAGGGTATGTTTAGCTTATGATCATGTTCCGTAATGTTTGTTGCTACACGAATCGGCATACTTTCACAGTTTGTCGCAAATAGTCCTTGTGATCGAATAAACTTGTGTTCGACACACCAAACCCTTCAAAACTTATTTCTATGTTATGTAAAAGTTATTTAAGGTATGTTAAGCCTATATCACTATTCTGGAGTGTTTGTCGTGTTAAAATGATTACGTTTACGCATCAGTTTGCGTATAACTTCCCAGAAAGCGATTTAAAGCTTGAAATCGATCTAGAATTGATATGTGTGAATGTCACATAAAATTGTACAAATCCCAAGAATGAAACACAAGATTTCATTGGATTTCATTTGTATGATGGTCATAGAGACACGAATGTCATAGTATTTTTGGTTATTCAAGTAAACCAGATGGGCACTAATGTTCTGCCTTGACTTTAAGACAAGTTAGGCATTTGGACACATACAAGGCTATGTATTTCTTCATACCCGACCACTAATACTGGGTACGAAGATCCTTGTACATTTTGTCTGCACCATGATGGATTGAATAACAAGACTTATGAGCTTCGTTCACCAATAAGGTGCGTAGATTGTCTTGGCTTAGAACCCACAAACGATTCATGAAATAGAACCCATCGTCTTTTATTTCAATTTGAAGTTCAAGACTATGTAGCAGCTCATTTTTTAACAATCTTTGGGTTGCACATGTATGTTTTGCTTGAAAGATACGTGTCTGGATATCAGAATGAACTCGAACACAATGAAGTTTGACACGTTCCATACGACTAGGCGCGTCAGCTACGACATTCGCCTTACCAGGATGGTAGCGAATCTCGCAGTCGTAGTCATTTAGAAGTTTGACCCAGTGTCGTTGTCTCATGTTCAGCTCCTTTTGATTGAAAATATGTTGGAGACTTTTGTGGTATGTGAAAAGCACACATTACGTACCATAGAGGTAGTGGCTCCAAATTTTGAGAGCAAAACCTACAGCACCTAACTCAGATCATGAGTTATGTAGTTTTTCTTATGGATTTTCAATTGCCTTGATGCGTAGGCTATGACTTTGTCTTGTTGCATGAGAACACAGCCAAGGCCTAGATTCGATGCGTCACAATAGACAATAACATCATCATTGTCATCGGGTAAGGATAAGACAGGAGCATCACAGAGTTTTTGTTTTAAGGTTTGAAAATCTTCCTCGTGTTTGGGTCCCCACACAAAAGGCTTATTCTTTTGAGTCAAAGCTGTGAGGGGAACCACGATCTTTAAGAAGTTCGCGATGAATCGATGATAATATCCAGCAAGACCGAGGAATTAGCAAACTTCTGTGGGAGTAGTGGGTGTATTCTAGTCCTTAATCACAGTGATTTTGGAAGGATCCACATGTATCCCTTGCTCGTTGACTATTGGTGTGTGCACGACTATACATATTTTTATAATGAAATTACACACGATTTGGTTTTAAATTTATAAAAGTGATTTATACTTCAACATCAAAACACACACGAAAGAGGCAAGTGTACCCCGTCACATATGTAGTAAAGTATCGGTAAGAACCAAGTATCGATCCAAGGAAATGGGCGGAGGAATAATACTAGACCTTTGTCATTAAATTAACGGAAGAAAGATAAGTTTTGTGATTTTCTGAAAACTAAAGTAAGCATAAACAAATACTTAATAAAACAAAGTAAATACCAAATAAGAAAATAGATAAATAGCCTTGCTTTATACACAACCACATCATGCAAACTAAGTCGGTTTTGCCACTAGAAACATTTGGACAATTCTTCATTTTCAAGACAATTAGTATCCCTTTCGAGAATCCTAACATGACAATCATTCGGAAAGCTAAAATGGTAAACACACTTTAACCACCTAAAATTGTTCTTTAACGTGTAATTGATAAATGTCTATGAAAATCTCTTAAAAATAAGTTTGTCATCCGTTAGGCATTTTCTAACCTCCCTTAAACAAGCAAAGTGACATCGATAAACACAATGCAACCACCGAGACAAGTATAAACTAGATTAAATCACCACCGAGTTCATTTTACAAATATTGCACATAAATTCACCAAGATAGCAATTTTGGCCTAAACTACTAACTAAGCTAACAAATCGTGGCAAGGATTCATAACAACACCATTTAACCCGTTAAGGTCCTTACGTGACGGAAAGCTTTCTTGATTAACAATAATTACATTTTATTAAACCACTAACCATTTCTAGTATCATGGTGCCTACATTTTAACCAAGCTAAACTAGTTAACCAAGTTTAAAGTCTACTAATACATGATTAATTAAGCTTCATTTTTCAACTATCTCAACTATCCAAATATTAATCATCCAACATAATTACTTATAATCAAGAAATCAAAAACAATAACAAGGTTGCAAACTAATCATCAAAGATTAACACAGAAAATACTTCCAAGTGTCATTACAAACAAAGTTAACATACTAATGGTTACAATTAAGCAAGGGATTGTTGTGTTTTTGCCCAAAGGTTACAATAATTCATAAACAGTAATCTAAATGCTTGAAACATTAACAAAATTATGGAAAATTAGAAAACCAAACCATAAACAAGCACTAGATTAAGAATCCGGATAGTAATGGAGCTAAACGGGACAATGTGGCTTGAATCCGGGTCAAAAGCAAAGCCTCCGGAGCCTGTAAAATCACCTGTGAAGCTCCCAAAATTCCAGAGTTGCGAGCAGAATGTTTCTGCATGTTTTTTATAACATTTTGAATTTGCACGGTCGTGCCACTAAAGTGCATGACTGTTCACTTTTTGCATTATTGGAGTTACTGTTCACCATACCACATGACATCATCAGATCTTAACCAGTCGTCGATCTCACACGACCGTTCCTTAGGCCGCACGAGCGTGCATCTCCGGGTAAAGGTTGCACGGATATCTGAACGGGTGGTGCTTCTCCGGGTTGGTGCTAGTCATCGGATACGCACGGTCGTTCGTCCAGTTGCAGGGTCGTGCATTGCCGAGAAGGCTTGCACGTCGGATCGCACTGGCTGTGCATCACCGGGAAGAGCTTGGTTGCCGGATCTGCACGGTCGTTCCATGAGTCGCACGACGGTGCCAAATGCCCAGGTCAGAATCTTCACAGAATGTTCGCAGCTTTGTCGTTTTGTCTGGAAAGTCCTCGTTTTCACTATCATCTTGTCTGGCATGCTGTTTTAGGCCTATAAACAAAAGTATAACTGATTAAGTATCCGAATAACGGTTTTATGGCCAAAAACGCATAATATGGGGATAAAATGGGGGACTAAAATGTGTATAAATTGGTGAATACCAAATCTCCCCACACTTGAACCTTGCTTGTCCTCAAGCAAGCTAAACTAAAATGCAATAAAAGATAGACTCTAACAAGAACGAGAATTTACAAACTATTTATTGAAACAACTACAAACGGTTAGCCGGTTTTTCGAAAGACAACATCAAATGAATCAAACCAAACAAGCATATGCAAATATATGTATGGATAACCAAAAAGCCGTGACTTCACTTTCAATTGACTTAACATGCTAAACTTCACACAACTCACAATGTTCACACACACTCGGTTTTATATGTGAAACATACATAAAATGTGTATGTGCAAACACTCAATGCCTTGTCATTGAAACGTGTAATATCATAAGCTTGTCATAAGATCTCGTCTCCACCAACTAACATGCGAAAAAGTGCAAATAAAGAGGTCTTTACGGGTTTTAACGTTAGGCTTGGGCGAAGGGTATGGAAATGGATATTTAAAGTGGAGAAACGGTTAAAACTCGGTAATAGCGTTTAACTAGCGTAAAACAATACAACTAAATATACTAACGCCTTAAAAAGGTGGCTTTTGCGATATCGAGCTCATCAACGAGATTTCAATATTTAGGCATTCAAAATTGCTCGATTTTTGTCGAATTCACCCTATTTTAGGGTGTTTTATTTTCTGTTGTTTTTTTACATATATAGAAACAAATGGAATTGTACAATGAATAATAAACTATAACAAGCGCTAGGTAAACGATTATTTTGACCGAGTTTCAACACTAAAAGGTTTAAAACATAAAAAGGCTAAATTTGGCTAAGTGGGCGATTATGTTGGGTAAACAAAGGTAAACGGGAAGGCTCGACATGGTTAATCCTAAAGGTAATGTAAGGTTTACGGGAAACACAACACAGAGAACAGGGATAACACAAAGGGTTTTCTAAGTGCCTCTATCACTTCTACACAATTTCGCAAGTTCATGGTCTTAACAAGTATGCTAGTGACAAGTTCTAAATTACACATGACATCCAGCTCACTCCTACTCTGAAATGAACAATCATATAACAATTTTACGGCTCAAATATGCTCACATAATCAGAAGGAATGGGTAAAAGTGTGAAAATTCTCATGCAAGTCCTTCTTTGTTTGTCACGCTTTCCGGTTTTCTTTTTCAAATTTTATTTTGCTTGTCGAGTTTTTATCATGTCCGAAGCTTTCTAAAACACAACCAACCGGTTTATTTGCTAAAAATATATACACATTACAGATATTTTTGAATGAATTTTCTGATTTTTCTGATTTTTTTAACAATAATAACAAAGTTAACAAGGTTAAACCCCTCCCCACACTTGAACTTCGCATTGTCCCCAATGCGAAACCCGAAATATAGAGATAAAGGAGAATAATACTCCCCTGAAGATGATGTTGATGCAACGAGACTTCCAAGCTGTATCTGTGATGTGCTTCGGTCCAAGACTTGATAGCCAAAATCTGCAAGTATGTCACAAGGCACAACGAAACAAAACAGAAACAATATAAACACAAATAAACCATAATTTACATAAATAGAAGTACTAAAATCCAAACAAAAGACAAGACAAATAAACTAAAGTGTCTGAAAATAAAGTACATATCCGGGGGTGTTTGAAAATAATAACCAAAATGAACACCCGATAAACAAAGTACTGAAATAACAAAACCACCAACGATCAACTCCACCGTCTCCTAGTCATCGTCACCAGCATCATCTCTCGTGTTGGATGGGCCTGCATCTCCATAATCGGGTGGGTTCCCGAATGGGAACTATGGAGGCTGCTGAAAGTAGTCGGGAAAGGCATTATGCAGACCCCCGAACAGGTATGAGAACCCAGCTTGCACCTCTTGGCGCATAAAATCCTGGTTCTGCCTGAGCTGGTCCTGACCCACTCGTAACTGCTCCTGACTGGTATACAACTGCTCTAAACTAGTGCGTTGATGCTCTTGGCTCACCTGCATCTGTTGAAACTGTTGGTAGAGATCAGGATAAGACGGAATGCCCTCAGGCCAATCCTGATGCTGGTGGTATGCGTGATGCTGTGGTGAATGTGGTGGTGTCTGTGGCTCATGCTTCTCATGCTGCTCCCCCATCTCTTCATCCTCATCCTCCGCCTCTGCTAGAGGTAACGGGTCCCAGACCTCATTGTTCAAACCCCTCAATCGATCCCCGTGATCCGTCTCAGCAATAATCCCCATGGCTTTCAACGACAAAATATCAACATATAAACCCTCGGTCACCAGAGTGAGTCCCTGAAGTACCTCATCAGTCATCAACCCCAAGTTGTAAGCAATTTCGGTCACATACTGACCGCCATGAATCTGACTACTATTGTTCCTTCTAGAACTCTTCATAAAATACTCTGCCATCCTCGCGGCTAGGTTGATGTGTACCCCTTCAACCAGCTCATAAAGAAATATCAGATCCGGTGTTGGACAGTTGCCTAAACTGTCCATGCGCCCGCATATGGTATGGCTGAATATATGATGCATCACTCGATGCAAAGGGTCTCTCCATTGTGAAGCTTTTGACATCCTTGGATCGTATGGGTCACCAACTGCATTTTGAGCCCAAAACGCGGCTCGCGCTTCGTCACTTGGGAAGGTAAACTCATCTGTAAAGAACTCTGAATCCATATCTTCATTTGTGTAGATTCCAAGTCTCTGACCCAATCTACCCACCGACCAATTGTGCTAGCGTCCGCCCAATCTGAAAGTTATCCTTTCCTTGTATCGAAAGTTTGGAATTTTATACGCTTCGGGCTTGTTGTATGAATAGGTGGCGAAGAATTCTATCGTGAGCTCACGATAGATCGGGTGATCAATGGCAATTAAACGCGAAAGTGGGATGGTTAGCATATTTTCTAGTCATTCACGTTGATTTAAATCTCTCATAACATCCTAATCTAGCCACCGGGGGATGCCAAACTGCCCTCGCCTATTCCATAAAGCGTTACGTTTTGGGATACAAAGACTTTCTCTCTCGTTATCAGGGTCGAATTTTAAGAAGGGATGATCCATCTGCATGAGGGAAATAGTTAAAACAGGAGAAACAGTGAAAATTTTATTTGGAACAGCAGAACACAGTGTTATGAAGGTTCTGTCTCGCTGATCTGTGCATGTCGCACGGGCGTGCGACCAGACGCACGGTCGTGCGTCACCGGAGTTGGCTAATCCATGCACATTGATCTCGGAACTGCACCGGGGGTGCGACTCGAGGTGCCGGCCAACCCGCAACCGCACGGGCGTGCGCGGCCCATGGCACGGTTGTGCCATATCTGCAGAACAGTCTGTTTACTGCAGAATGCAGTTTCAGCAGCCGATTTCACCTTTTTTCGCCATTTTTACCATCCGCAAACTGTTCTAACATTTTTCCCACATAGACCCTACGCTCGGCATGTCTAAAATTAGTACAAACTAACGGAAACTAACAAACACACCTAAATTACGCTAAAACTATAAAAGCAAAAAAATGGACGATTTTACCCTTAAAGCGCCAAAGACGCTCTTGCTACATTTTTAATCCACGAGTAAGTAGCGTAGACTCTCCTCCCCACACTTATGATGTGTATGGGGCGTGGAGTTCGATAACCTCCACCGCCGACTCGATCGGCCTGGTAACGTAAAGCTTCAAGCAGTGCCTATTCACTTTGAAAATAACGCCGTCCGCGTTCTCTATTGCAACAGTCCCATATGGAAATACTTCTTTACAGTGTATGGTCCTGTCCAACGTGAATGTAATTTTCCTGGAAATAAGCGTAACCGCGAGTTGTAAAGAAGAACAAGATCGCCTGCTTGGAATTGTTTGTGGTCCTTCAAGCGTTTATCGTGCAATCTCTTTGTGCGCTCTTTATACAACACGGAGCTCTCATAAGCTTGTTGTCGTAGCTCCTCCAATTCATGAATCTGAAGAAACCGGGCTTCACCTCCGGTTTTTAAGTCCATATTTGCGGTTTTTTGAGCCCACATCACTTTATGCTCCAACTCCACCGGTAAATGACACGCTTTTCCGTATACAAGCCTAAAGGGAGTAGTCCCAATAGGGGTCTTGAAAGCAGTACGGAAAGCCCACAACGCCTCCTCTAGTTTGTCCGACCAATCCTTGCGGTTTGCACCTACAGACCGCTCAAGGATTCGTTTCAGACCCCGGTTTGTGACTTCCACCTGCCCACTCGTCTGTGGATGATAGGGCGTGGATAAACGATGATGCACACCGTAGCAGGACAAAGCTTTTTCAAGCTGGTTATTGCACAAGTGAGTCCCTCTGTCATTGATAAGCGCATTCGGAGCGCCAAACCGGGCGAACAAACTTTTCAAAAATCTCACGACCACCCTGGCATCATTGGTGGATAAGGCCTGTGCCTCCGCTCACTTTGATACATAGTCAACTGCGACCAGGATGTACTTGTTTCCTCATGAGGGGGGAAATTGTCCCATGAAGTCTATCCCCCAAATGTCGAAGACTTCACAAACTTGTATCCAGTTCTGAGGCATTTCATCACGTGCCGATATATTTGTCGCCCTCTGGCAGACATCGCACGCTCTAACCCAACTTTGAGCATCACGAAAAATAGTCGGCCTATAAAACCCAGAATCCAGCACCTTCTTGGCGGTGAAATTGGCTCCATGGTGGCCTCCGGTAGGTCCCTCGTGACAATGGCGCAGAATATCGGTCGCCTCTTTTCCTGAAACGCATCTTCTGATCACCTGATCAGCACCAACCCTGAATAAGAAAGGATCATCCCAAATGTAGTGCTTGACATCCGAAAATAATTTCCTCTTTTGTTGGTGAGTCAACCCTTTAATCAGAATCCCGCAAGCAAGATAGTTCGCAAAGTCGGCGAACCAAGGTGACTCAGCACATAGCTCAACACCCATCAACGACTCGTGTGGGAAATTGTCATTGATTGAATCCCAACGCGTGTCCTTGATGTCTCCATGCTCCAACGAGATAGATGGTCAGCCGCTACATTCAACACACCCTTTTTATCTTGAATTCTGATATCAAATTCTTGCAGGAATAAGATCCATCTGATTAGACGCGGTTTAGCGTCCTGTTTGCTGAAAAGATATATGATGGCTACGTGATTAGTATACACGATTGTTTTTTAAAGCACCAAATACGATCTAAATTTGTCAAATGCGAAAACAACAGCCAAGAGCTCTTTTTCAGTCGTGGTGTAGTTCTCCTAA
>JARYGA010056975.1:0-23052 GCA_030545235.1 Helianthus tuberosus
CTTGCCTGTCTTTAAGTTTTAGATACTCATCCATATTTGCTGGATTCCTGAAGCCTGTGAGAGAAGGAAATTTTCTTTGTGAAGGATCATCAACTGTATAGAATTGTCTCATCTCATCCTTTACAGCTTCCAATTCCAGTGGATAACTTGCAGCAGTGGAAACAATATTAGTAGGGTTTATTGGTTTGACAAGAGGTGGTGGAATGGATTGTTGTGGTTTGATGGCAATGTAAGGTGTGGAGGATAAAGGAATGGGTGCTGGTATATCATCATTACCCTCATGAGATTTCCTTTTCCTTGTGTAAAGCCTTTTGGGTGAAGGGGGTTTTGGTTGTGATGTGATGGTGAGTGCAGTGGTAGATGGCTGACAAACTGCTATTGAAACAACTGATGTTTCAACCTCTGTTGTCATTACAACTACTGATGTATCAGTAGATGTCTTCTGCTTTTCAGCAGGTGGTGATTTATGTGGTGGTGGTAGGGCAGTGGTTGTGGTGTGTGTTTTAGTGGTGGCAGTTGTTTGGCTAGCAGTTTTTGAAACCACTGACATATCAACTGTTTAGGTGGAGGTTTGAGATTTTGTGGTTTGAGGTTTGGAGCCTTTGGGAGGTGGTTTGGAGGCATGCTTTGTGGGTCTGGATGGTATGGATTTGGGTTGCCTCACTTGTCTAGTGGGTTTCTTCTTTTCATCCTTAGGATTTTCATCATCCTTTGTCTCAGAAGTACCCTGTGCATTCAGCTCCATGTAAGCTCTTTTCTCCTGTTCCCACCTGGCTTTATCCTTAGCCTCTCTATCTCTTTTAACACTTGCTTTTGCGTCTGCAAGTGCATTTGTGGTAACATCAATTTTCTTACTACCATCTGGCAAAGGGATGTTTTTAGTCATGTTTTTTTTTCAGGTTCAATATAAAGACCATCATCTATTCCTTTCTTCTTCCACTCCTTAATTTTCTCCCCCTTTTTGGCATTATCTGAGGGTAGTTTATCAATGAAGAGAACAGTGGGAGGAGCAGTGCCAGTGGTATTCAGAATGCGGGCCTTTATAGCCTTGATGTCTGCTTGAGTATTTCTAAACCTTGACTCCATCATGTTTCTCAGCTCTTGTACATGTATAGCATGTTGCTGATTAGCCATTTGTCTTTGTTGTTGGAGCAGAGGTTGAAATAAATTCCACAACTCATTTGCAGCAGGTGCAAATTGTGCAGGAGCTTGAGCTGGGACAGCAGTGGGTTGCACCTTTTAAGCGTTTAACAACTGTTGCAACATATCTTTTATTTTAGTGACAGATGTTTCAAGATTGTCAATTCTAACCGTCAATTCCTGATATTTTAAATCATCACCCAAGTTAATGGGATCATCTGAATCCCCACCAGCAGTGGTTGTATCAATGTGTGACTTAGGAAATGAATCCCAAAAATCAGCCATTGATGCCCCTTGTTCTTGGTTCTGGGGTCTTCTTTCTTCAACACTTGATAACCTTTTGAAGGTACCAGTTGTGACAACCCGAGTTTTCAAGGTTTCTATCCGATTTAACTTCGGATGTATTTGCTAAGTGTGTTTTATAATTATTGAGGTGCATGCTTGCTAGCTTGGTTATATTTAATACACGTAGACTTTGTCACCTAGGTGTGTGTTTGCTTGCTTGTTTACCAACATGAATTCATGAGAGATAAAAGACCTACCTGCTAGCAAACATAATTAATTGAGCTATGAGCTTACTAGCTTGATTCACAAACAATACTACTTCCTGTTGTCGAGTCCAAGCATCTTGCTCCACTAAAATTACTTGTGGCCCAATAAACCCACATCAAACTTATTTTGTTTCAGCCCATATTAAATCCCAAACCGCCCACACCCTTTGCCCCATTATTAGTTACGTAACCTAATGATTATTATCACATAACTTCAAAAGCATAAACCCTAACCTGCCAACTACGAATCTTTCTCTCCTCTTGGTTCTGTCGACGACAACTAGAGTCCATGAGACTTCAAGTTTGCCTTCAAGACCACATCTAATCTACATAGGCTGCTAGGTATTACTTCTTGATTCTTTTGTTTATGCATTCTAAATGTTATATATATGTTCGGTGTAGATCTGATGTTATGATAGCAGTTGGATAGATCTCGATCCATGCTCAAATTAATGTGTGATAATCATATTAATCCAGTATTGAAGGATTTCGTATTAATGTCTTGTGTGTATGGATGATACATATATTTATGCCTAAATGATGAGTTGAATGATGATTCTTTATGTTTCGAATAATCTCTGACATTGCACATGATTTTTCATACATACATTGCAATAAACAAGTGATATAGATCATGCAAACAATCGGTCCAATAACATGAAGCTTGCAGCCACTATATATATTGGTCAAATAGCAACATGACAACAATATAAACTTGTCGGCCATTGTTGATTTTTAATGATGATCTACGGATTGAACTGCAATCTTGGTTTCGCATGATTTGGCAATTTATATGTTACATATCAATGATTGATTAAAGGATTTCGTAGATGATTAACCATGTAACTATTAGATGAGATTAGAGTTGTTGTGCGTGACTGCTGTTGGTGATGATGTGCCGACGAAAACACAAGTCAACCAAAAACAAAAGGTGTCTTCGTCAATATAGGGGTTTTCGGCCCAAGGCGATTTCGGCCCAAAGTGTTTTCGGCTTATGATCTGTAACTAGTATGTTGAACGATTACTTGTTAACTCCGTTAGTTTGTAACTCTATTAAGTATTAACTCTGGTAGTTCAGCAAACTCTGTTATTTTATTAGTTCTGCTAGAAGTTAACTCTGTTAAATTGTTAACTCTGTTAAGTCAGTAATGATAACTCTGATAGTGTATCAACTTTACTAGTATGCTAACTCTATTAAACCTGTTAACTCTGTTATGACAGTTAAGTGGTTAACCCTGTTAGGTGTAAACTGTGTTAACTCGGTTAAACATATTAACTCTGTTAAGCATGGCAATTAGTAAGGGACTTGCATGTGACTTGGAATCTCGTATGGAATGATTAATTGTTTATGCATTGCATGATATTAACTGTCAAACACACTCTGTGATATTACTGTGATACTAGTTACATGTGATACATTACGAACATGAACTGATTGAGTATACGTGCACTATAGGACTTGACTGATTTCTTGTGAGCACATAGTTAGCATACCGAGCAAACCAAGGTGAGTTCACACTAGCCAAGGCATGGGATTCCCGGTGGGTTGGGAATGGGAATGATTAACTGCTCGTACAACCATTAATATTAAACTACTTAATACTGTCCTCGGATTGAAGGGCACGTACGTAAAACCTACGTACAGTTATACTTATTACTCGGATTGAAGGGCACGTACGTAAAACCTACGTACAGTTATACTTATTACTCGGATTGAAGGACACGTACGTAAAACCTACGTACAGTTATACTTATTACTGTCCTCGGATTGAAGGGCACGTACGTAAAGCCTACGTACACGATCATAAGACCATCACCTCTATCAAAGGAAGTCCCTCATTTATCGACTTAATCGCCGAGGCCTATGGCGAGCGGGTCATTAGTTAATAGCGCTATTAGGTTTAACAAACCTCACACCGTGCCAGTCGGACGGGCGTGTACTAATGGACTATGGGCAAAGGGTCAATGCTGATAGACATTGACTTAGGGTACCTCTTACATTTTCGTAGCAGTCGATACGCGTGGTCTAGTAACACATGGGAAGCCCCCCACTAATCATCGCACACAGGCCTAGATTGGCCGCGATACGGATTAATACGATACATGGTTTACAAAACGATCATACGATTTACGAAATGAATACTATAACCAAACAACCAACTGTGAACTCGCTCAACTATGTTGTTGATTCGTTGCTACATGCCTTGCAGGTCATTAGGTACTCTTGGAGCTTGCACAGGGAGGAACAGTCGTTGTGGGACATGGCAGTGTGTGCCATGCTTTAAACATTACTTTATTTCATATTTAATACTTGCTATGGGTTTTACAATTATGCTTCCGCTAAACACTTAACAATGCTTTGGTTTTTGAACACCTTTCATATTGTTTGGTTGAATTATGTTTACTTACATGCTTGTTCAATATGATTGGTGGCTTGATCCTGGTCATGTCACGCCTCCATGCGGTGATACTCCGCGTGTGGATTTTGGGGGTGTGACACCAGTGGTTAAAAAAAACTCACTAGTGGTTACCAGAGGTGCTATAGAAGAAATTGCCTTCAAGGGAGTCTGATTGATGAAACAACTGGCCAAATGTAGATCTGTTGATCCAACACTTGTAGTTGCTGCTCCACTTGAACTACTGTCAGGAATTACTTGTAACTCCTGCAGTGTAACCTCCTCAAATGTTGATGGGATAGTAGAGGTATAAGCATCAGACCCAGTCACTTGTTGGAGTATACTCTCAGTGATAGGTGATTGAGAGGAACTGGTTTGTGTCTGAGCTATAGCAACTGCATGCAACAAGGGTATTATGGATTGTGGTAATGTGAGGGGTGAAGATATGGGTGTTGAAAGAGACATGTCCTTGGGATCAGGACTGAGGAAGATGGATCCAATTGGATCCGGAGCTTCATAATATGGGTCCCTGTGCTTACAACCTGATCCTTTTGTGAGGATGCAGGAGGAGTTTGAGGCAAGGGTGGAGATCTTTCTTCCATTTGCTGTGAGGAAGTAGCAGCAGTGGTTTTTGGTGACATTTGTGTTGTCACTGGCAGTGGCTCTGGGATCTCATCTTCCAGAGTTGCCTTTTTAGTGGGTTTGGAGGGCCTTTTGGATGGTTTCTTTTTAGGCTTTTTGGTGATGGCAGGTGTGGGTTTCATAGCAGCGGGTGTGCTGCCATGATCACCTGGAGCAGTGGGCTCAGCAGCAGATACCTGAGGTGCAGTGGTAGCTGCTAAAGTCTGCTCAGGCACCTCTGCTTGTGTTTTTGCAGGTGTTAACATTCTAGTAAATGTTTCAGATGTTAAACCATGTATTTGAAAAGATTTACCTTGGATGAGCAAATTATCATTCTCCTTTCCAAATTTTTGTTTAAAATAGTAGCTTAAGAACCTTGGAAAAAGTAGAAATGATTTGCTATCAACATTTTTTACCAAATCATCAAAGATCTCCCGGGAATAGTTAAAATTTTCATTGTGTAAGATAGCACAGCCCAGGTTTTGGATCTTTGATGGTATTTCATTAAAAGCAGTTGTTTTATTTGATACACACATCAAAAGGGGATGAAATAAAAACCTTGGTGCAGAAGGGAAGAAGCCTTTTTGTAAGGTGTTCCTTTTCATTTCTGCACCATACTCTCTTTCCATAAAATCAGTTTTTAACACGTTTTTAGGGAAAGAAGCTTTACCTTCCTGATCATCGAGTGCAATGACTTCTGAAATTGATTATGGAGTGATTTGAAACTTTTTGCCCTTTATGGAAGAATTAATGGCTATAACTTTGTCACCTTGATACTCAAGTGTGACATTTTTCCAAAATTCTCTCTGGGTTTGTTCGTAAATCGGAGCATCAGCAGTCAACAATGTTATGTACTTTGAAGCTGCAAGAGTATCAATGATAGAATCGAAGACATCGGTGGTGGTGGGTTTTGTGAGTAGACCCAAGTAATTGTGAGGTGCTTTGTATGGTATTTCAATGGGTTCAGCGGCCTTTTGAGCGACCTTTTTGGAAGTTGAAGATGATTTTGATTTTGTCATTTTGATGAAGAAGAACGAAGAATGATTTTAGACGGAAGGATGGAAACTGCTTTTGAGAAAAGAATTTTGGAATTCAATTCGACATTGTAAAACCCTGTTTGGGGGTTTTGATCAGGGTTTTATAAGGGAAAAAGTGAAAGCTGACGTGGCAGCGGTTTACAAAGATCTGATGGCTAATAACTGACCACGTGCCAACCTCTGATGAAGAGATGAATTATGGACGACAGTTGTTTAGGAAACCATTGATGAAGCTAGTGTCAGTGGTTGCAACGGTCAAAGTGAAGACAATGGGTGATTCTTACTATCAGTGGATAGCATATCAGTGGATAAAACACTGATTTTGAACAACAGTGATTACCAAAAATAATGAAAGAATAGGGGTTGAATTTCAGCAGTGGACAGTATTTAGGAAGCAGATGTTTGAACAGAACAGTAGTTAAGGGTGAGATAATGGTAAAGATTTGAAGGCCCATTATGTCAGCAACTTTTAGTGCAACAGTGGATAAGCTCTAGACAAATGTTTTGAGCAACTGCTGTTCTGATGATAGGAATGATTTTATCTTGTGTAACCACAATATCATGTCCAGTCATCTGTTGATGATGATTATGAAATATCTGCAAAATTGCTATCCTCAACAAAATACATTTTAGATGCAAATTGTCAAGTTTAATATGTCAGCAGTTTTTACAGGGATTTACATTCAAGGTTTTCCCATATGTCTATTACAAGTTTTTAAGCTTTTATAGATTTTTGACAGTGGTTTAGTACCCCAGATGATGGAAACTTTTTACTATGGCTACTCATTTTTTTCATAATATTTGAATTAGAACATGAGTCCCAAGTATTTTAAGATCTGTTTAGCAATCAATCTTTGATCTGTGTTAAAAACAAACTTGAGTTTGACATGACCTTGACACTTGTACCATTTCCTTTTGATCCATTTTCAAGGATAATATCACCAAAAAAATAAAGGTTCTTCATCCTGACAGGTGTTTGAAACTTTTGCTATAAAAAACAAGTAAAAGTACAAAATATATCACTCTTAAGGAAAAATAAAGAGTAATATATCCTGCTTTATTTGAGAAAAACCTTTATATGAAAAATAATTAAAGGTTTTCATGAAAACAACATCAAAAGGATCTGGTATATTTTCCAATTATACTCATAACCACATCACTCTCAAGTTTTATGAAAATGGTCAGTGGTTTGAAGTACATCGTAGTAACCACTGTTTGGGACCATTTCCTTGTTTAATTGATTGCAAAAATGAGGAAACATGTTCACATGAGTTTTTGAAAAATCCTGTTATAGACTTTGTTACCATGTGATGATTCTGAAAAACTTTTCTAATCCTCTTGTAAGTTTACTTACTGGAGATAGTAATGTTACTTGAACTTTCCTCAACTAATGATTGCACACAGTTGCTTGATGACCAATGTCAACCCAATTTTGGACTCTTAAGTGTTTTATATTTATACTCTTTTCTTTTGACTTCAAAAGTTTTGAGATAAACACACTTTTGAGTTTTTGTGATTTTCCTTCTCCCCTTTTTACCCTTCCCATTCATAAGTAATGAAATACTTACTGAGAGGTTTTTATTGAAGAAATACTTAATCCAGAATCATTTTACAGTAATGTTTTGAGAGATCTGGCCACATTTGTACATGTTTATTATCAAATCTCACATTACATATGATTCGGACTATTTTGACCCCTGATTTTTTTAATGTATTTTAACAAGGTTGATTTGGTCCTTTTGAGGATTCTCAACCTGTTTTTCAAGACACAAGATCTAATGACTAAAGTTTTAATTTCCCTCTTTTTATGTTAACAAAACCACTTAATGTTTTTATGAACATAGGTTTTGTTGACCTGAGGTACACACCTTAGTAATGAACATGATGGAAACAACATAAGCTTCATAACAACAATTGAAATCAATTTTCGTAAATAATTATACCATAGTTATCAGACATGTTTTTCAGATCTGAAAACTATAGGTGATTTATGCATGACATCACTTGTTGTGTGAAGTTTGTGTGTCTTATGACATCTTGGTTGTTTTACAGAGTTTTTGAAAAGCAATTTTGAACGTGATTACTCGTTACTCTGTTTTTCAACTGAATACAATCAACTTTAGTATCAATGAATTTTGAGCTGAACTGTTACGTCAAATTGATTGTTAGATCGAATTTGACTGTCCAAGCTCTTATACCAATTGTTAGGATCGGAGGCTCTCATGATTGTGTTTGTTTGTTTAATAAATGAATAATGAATAATGAATGAACATGATTCAATGATTTATGCAGCGGAAATGAACACAAACTTTTGTAAACACAATCAAAGAGGAAAATAGTTTTAGATAAACAAATGCATTCCATTAGTCGAAAGATTACAAATCAAAAGATTACAATGCATGCTTACAAACTAAACTCCCCCACAGCCTGATGCTCTATGGTTGATCGCACAAGATGAAAGGATTGGACTAGAGGAGAAGAACTCACTCAGTCAATCGAATGTAACAGTATAGGGTACTGTTCCATTTATAGGCAAAATAAACCACTGAAGCATCTAAGCTGACGTCACCATGAAAGTGACATCTAACAACCTAACAACCTATAACCATTATTCTTATACAAACACTGCTAATCTTAACCACTGACTTTATACAAAACAAGTGACATACTAAACTACTGCTTTCTTCTTCCATCAGTGCTTTCCTTAAAGTTGATCAGTCCTTGAGTGGGCAGTTCTTTAGCATCAGTAGATTGAACCAGCAGTGTTTACTCCTTAACAATCTTCAGAGTTTCATCAGCAATTTGAATGACAGCAGCTGTTGTATACGAACAGTGGATTGAGGACATCAGATGTTATAACCACTTTCAAGGGGAAAGCCTGGTGTAAACTAATGCTTATGATGAATCCACTGTTGTGAACCAGTTTTGGCTTTCATTATCTGTTCCTCTGATAGGGTTCAATCCCAACAGAATCAGACTAAAAACCGTCAATCAGTGTTAGAACAGGAGTAGAAGAGTAGAAAGTCACTTTAAACATGTTCTTCATTCATATAAAACGTTTTCGTACAGAGAGAATCCGACAGCACTTCGTGACAAAGTTCTCTGGAAAGTTACAAATGAAGAACACCACTTGCCTATTTATAGGCTCACCAGTTCGCACCAAATAACAAGCCCACATCGCATGAACTGGTAACTTCCAGTTCGTGCGACCTGACCTTAACACATATCAGTTCATGCGAACTGGCCAATAACACATAAACATTACATTTTCAAACTATTCTATTACATACAATGACATGACATAGACTGATGACGTAGGCGATAGACATTATGCATCAACAAACTCCCCCTTGGATATTGCCGTAGTCTTCAGTTATCCTGTCTTCAAAACTTTCTTGACAAAGACTTGAAAAATTCTTCTCGTTGCTTTGGCTTTTTCAACAACGCTTTCCGTAGTTGTTCCTTCTCTTTAGCAGCTTTCTTTTCTTCTTCAGCTAGCCTTTGCACACATGTAGCTCTAGCAATCCTGTCTTTCTCTTCACGCTCTTCTTTCAGCTTCTTTGCTTTCAAAGCCTCTTCTCTTTCAATCTCTCTCCAACTTGATAACCACATATTTTCAGAGTTTATCCCCTTCTGGAAACAGATTGTAGCAACTTTTTGAAACTGCAGAGCTTGTTCTTTATCTTCTGCCTTGTATCCAATCTTGTTTACGAACAGACATTCAATATCCTTTGCAGAGCAATTCACTATCCACATCGGATCATACAGGTGAATATATCTGACTTCATTCCCAACATTGTACACAATCACTGCTTCAGTCGTCATGCAGCTATACACCCATCATACAAACCCTTTGTGAAAATTATGTTCCATCTTAGGCAATGGAATGTTCTTTATAACCCTGGGCTTCTTGATCTGCAGAATTGTTTCCTCAATGCCTGTAACTGGATCCACCCTCTTGACTTTCTTCGGATAATGTGGCTTCCAGTGTTTAAAGTCTCTGAATGCTTCAAACTTCATCAATCCCCATGTAGGCATATCATTATCTCTGACAGGATATGACAATGTTCTGACCTGGGACAACTCTTCAACATCCCACCAAGGCAGAGACATTATATCTTGAATATACTGGAAATACTGAACACCAAACTCTCTTCGAATAGCATAGGCGTTGACTTGTGGTAAGTAACCCTAGCTTATGATATCTCCCAGAGACACATCTCTATCTCTTCTGTAATACTGTAGTGGTCTTTTGAATTTTCGTTATGTATCCTTCTTGAACCACTTTTTACGTTCTTTGCGTTGTTCTTCTTTCGACATTTCTTGAAAACTTTTATTCTTAACATTTTCAGCAACTTTCCTTCTCAGGTCATCCTCATTCGCTTGACTGAAAAACTCAGCAAGAGTTGGAAAACTAGAAGTATCAACATTAACATTCTCAGACTGATCATCATCACTCTAGTCTTCTACTTCCACTTTATCATAGTTATCAGCATCTTCAACATACTTGTACTGATATTCAGGTTGATGATTGATGTCAAACTTGTTCAACTCCTCTTCAAAATCGAAGTTAAATTCACTGTCTTCAATAACCATCATTTTTACAATCTCGGCTCTAGTATAAGTATGCAAGATTTCACCTTCTTCTACATCATGTTCAAGACGTAGAATTAAACCTGTACTTTGATCAACATTCTCATCAACTTTTTCAGCATTACCATGCTCCCCCTCTCCACCTGCTTTTTCTGATTCTTCATTTGCACCATCTTGAAGATAATCATCAATATTCTCTTCATTTGACGCTTCAGTCACTTTTATACCAGAATTTCCTTGATCAGCATCATCATCTCCATCATCATCATCATCATCACTATGAACAGAATATACTTCATCTGCATCATCTTTCAGATTATCATCTTCGTCTTCTTCATCATCTTCCAGCTTAATCAAACCAGATACTGAAGTTAATGGACAACGCTCAATCAGAACAATTGCCTTTCAGTAACTTGAACATTTTCTTCAACTAGAACACTTTTACCCTTATCTTTCATTTCAGCTTCTAATTCAGCTTTACGTTTTTCTCTAACTTCCTCAAGTTCTATCTCTTCAAACTTTTGTTCAATCGGCTTACCAATCAAGTCTTCCAACAGTTTCTTCAACATATAATCTTCATGTTCTTTTCTAGCATTCTTGGCTTCTAATTCTTTATTTTTCAACTTGAAATACTCATTTTGCTCATCCCTTCGAGCCTTTTCTTCTTCCAAGACAGCTATTCGAACTTTCAGAATGTCAATGTCGACTTGATCAGCTTCAATCTTCTTCAGCAAAGATGAATTCTCAGATTCAACAGACTTAACACGATCCTCTAACTTCTTTTTCTCACTTGACATCTCATCCACCTTCTTTTGCAACTTTTTCACAAGATCATCATTCACAAAACAAAAATCATCAAGCTGTTCAAGAACTGTACTCTCTGGAATATGTGGAAAATCTCCAAAACCAGATGATCCAGGAGTAGTATGAACTGGTGGTTGTGTGGTTGGTGGTGTTTGTTGGATGTGTGGTGAAGTTATTTGAGGTTGTTCATGAATTGGTAATGAAGTATGATGTGGTGGTGATTGTGGTGATTGTAAAGGATCAGGTAATGGTTGTTGTGGTGGTGGTGATATTGGTTGATTTTGTGGTGGTGATGGTGGTTTATTTTGTGGTTCTGGTGGAGGATTTAGTTTCAGCTTGAATTTTAACTTTCGCACTGCTGGAGTTATGACACGTTTCCTTGAAGTTGATTTCTTTCTACCTCCTGAGGATGGTGGTGATACAACTTGAACATTCTCTGGTGGAGCATACGTTTCATCATCATCATCCGTACTCCTCTTTCTCTTCTTTTGTTTCTATTTATCTTTTGGATCGTAGTTTTCTTTGATCCAACGATCAACTTGAGCATCAATATCACTTTCTGCACCAGATGAACTCTCCTCTTCATCATCACCTACTTTCTTACTAGCTGATTTCCCAGCTTCTAAAGTATCATCAATATCTTTCATCAATTGCTTTGTTTCAGAAGACAACTGTTCTTGATCTTTTTCAACGTTAACTTTCGTCTCATCTTCTTCTGGTTCATCAACCAGCAATGTTTCAACCGCTTTCTTTTTAAGCTTCTTTTGTGGTTGAGAAGATGATCCTTCTTCAGTTTGGACTTTCGGAGTTCTCTTTCCACCTTTCTTCTTTTCTTTTTCTACTTTTGTAAACCACTCATTTCGTGGTTTACAGAACTCTTCTAACTTCGTTAATTCATCAACTACACTTTTTTTCTTTCATCTCAGCATCATTCCTCCACTTCAAATGATTTACTGGACCTGGATCTTCATATTTATCACTTTTGATGAATCCGAAAAACTCTGTCGGCTTTGGTTCAGGCCATTGCTTTGTATACTTAGATAATCGGATTAACGTTTCATTATCCATGTGATGCAACACCATCAGATAATTTTCTTCATCTTTCACCAGATTCGGATAAGCATGATCCAGCATCATTTGCACAAATTTTGGATACACCCAACTTTTACTGCCAGAAGTAATATTATCTTTCATGTAGTGAAAAACAATTCTTGAAAAATTGTATTTCTTGTTGAGCACCAACGCCGTCATCATACACATTTGATAATCTTTCATCACATCATATCCACCTTTCCTGTGAGTTAGCGCATCAATCACCGAGTGAATAAAGAATTTGTACGGCTTCATAAAACAAGCTTTCAGATAATTTGCTTTATTCAATGGACCATTATATCCCATTCTCAGCATACAACCTTTGACCATTCTTTCTAGAAACCCTGTTGGTGAATTTTCATCATCTGGAAACTCTAACACTTCTCGTACACGCTGTTCAGAGATTATGATTTCTTTATCTTCTCCATCAATACTAACACTTGAATTAATCACATCGTTCACTTCATCATACTCAACATTCTTCCAGAAATGAGCAACATGAGATTTGAAAACTTTGTGCTGATCTTTTAGTGCCTTTTGAATTGGTAAACGTTTCATAAACGACACAATCTCTTTAAACACAACCATCTTTGAAAGCGTTTCATCGTATACACAGCAAATATTGTGCGATGGATCAAACATTACATTTGATGCCTGAAAAACAAACATGAACAAACAAATTAGACATTTTGCACAATTTTCAAAACAACACTAATCTTCACACGATCTGGCCTTATGCGAAGTGGCCATTTCATGCGGTCTGACTAAATTCAAACAATGTGGAACTCCAAACGATCTGGTATTCACACGGACTAAACAATTTCAAACTGTATAGGATTCAAACGAGTTGGACAGTTTCAAACGATGTGAACCCCAAACGAGTTGTCCATCTCGTGCGATCTGGAATCATCAAACGATATGCCATGTCGTGCGAACTAGATCGTCACTTCGTTTGAACAATCATTGATGAACAGTGAATTGCAGGTTTTTTAAACATGTCTTTATTATGAAATTGAAACCCTAGATCTGTTCTACAACAAATTCCGATCATATTGATATGATTTTTATTCAATTTAGTCCACAAAATAAGCCTAGATCTAAGTTCAAACATACAGTTCGTCCGAGTTCATACAATTTCATGAGATTCGGTTCAAATTAACATCAATTAGTACCTTTCCCATGTTCTAAGTTGTGTAAACCAACTTATACAAGGATTCCGATCAACAAGATCACAAGATTCAGGCTTGAAAACAAAGAAATCTATCGAATCGCTCAAATCGCTCGAAGGATGTGTCTTTGGTGCGGAGTGAGTTCTGAAAATGATTTCACGCGATCTGGTCTCTTCCTTATATAGAGGAGCTAGGTCGTGCGAGATGAATGTATGAAACGGTTTGAGGAGTTCGTGTGGTCTGGCCTTGTTTGACCCTGTTTGGCCAGTTCGCACGAGTTGATCACCTCGTGTGAAACTCTTTTACGTTTTCAAACTTTTCAATTTTTTATTTTTTATTTTTTATTTTTTAACTATTTACCAACACACTCAGTTAACCAAGTCCAATTTAATGACCCTGGTCAACTGTTTAGCCTGCCAAGTCCAAGTTAAGGACCTTGGCCGACCAAATTATGATCTCGCTGACAATTTTGAAACATTTTAAGTTCAAATTAATGAACTTTTAAACATTTTGAGTAATTACCAACACTTTTCTCAAACTTTTCTCAACCAACCCAAATGATCCAACATGTTTAGCACTGTGGGACTTTGATCATCAGATCCCCAACGTCTGTTGTCGAAAATAAGATGAAATGACAAATCTTTTTGAATTTTTCAACATTTTAGCTAAACAAATAGAAAATCTTTTGGATTTGAAGAAACTGGAAACTGTACAAACATATTTACAGACATATTTTTGTGAGTTTGTGTAAGAGGATCATATCAGTTTTTGAGACTTATCACCAACACCGTTGATCTTGATTTAACTTTAAGTTTTAAACAAATTCACTTCTGATTATCAGTATTGTTGTCCACTTAAACTTCTACACAAGTTTCAATTGATTCAATATACGAATTAGTGTTTTAAGAACTGAACTTACTCACGTGTCCCACCTTAGAATATACTCCCGTATCCAGACTTCTATATTCAGTCTTACAGGTGAATGCACACTAATGATATCTGTAAGGGGTAATTGCGAAACCATGAGAGCTCAGGCTAGAACTTCCGTTCAATCAGAGAGATGATGGCTCGACTTTAGGTGGGTCCCCCTTGGGGATCTTCTTTTCAACAGCACATGATTAACATTTTTCAAAGTTTCATCATTTTTTATGCTGAGGGTGAGCTTTAAGAATAAAGCAGTGCAAAGTATTATACGAGGACTAGGCTATTGCTCCCGCAAAATCAGAAGTCCGGGTATAATACCCCAGATATCATCACGTACAAAGACCTAGTATGTCAGAAATAGAAAGCCCTTCAAACAAGATTTCGGGGGTTACCCATATATTCGAGAGATGTTCCCCACAAGATAAGCAAGTATTGAAATTTAGGTTTATATCTCGAACTCAGTCTACTAATCATGTGAAGCCTACTGGCACATCATTAGTGAGACTCGTTTAAAAACATTTTGACTTTCCATTTCTTTAGCATGTTGTGATAGTCCACTGATGTACTATCATTTCCTCTTTTTCACACAAAACTCCTTTTTGACTTTTTCAATGTTTTTGTATTTTTGAAATTTTATCATGTTTTTGTATTTTCTATAAACTTTCTCCCCCTAAAATCAAAAACATATTTTTGTGTTTTTGGTTTTAACAAAAGCAGTAAAGAAACTGTACAGAAAACATGACAACTAGACGCAGATCACTTCTGATCGCCGTCCGCCTCGGCCACACACTCTACCACCCTCCCAGAAAACAAATTCTTTAACCCGTTCAATTGTAAAAGATAATTAAATCTTGTTTTATCAAAGGGTTTTGTGTAAAAATCAGCTCTCTGATCATCGGTGTGAATATAATCAATTCGAATCAATTTTTTTCTCGTAGCAATCACGAATAAAATGATGTCGAATCTCAATATGTTTTGTTTTTTAGTGTTGAACCGGATTTTTAGTGATATTAATTGCTGCCTCGTTGTCCACAAAAAATGGTGTGTCTAAGAATTGCAAACCATAGTCCCTCATTTGTTGTTGGATCTAGAGGATCTGAGAACAACAGCTGGAAGCCGAAACGTATTCAGCCTCACAAGTCAAGAGGGCGACTGTGGTTTGTTTCTTACACTGCCAAGTGATTAGCCGAGTTCCGAAGAACTGGCATCCAGCAGTTTTGGACTTAGCGTTCAAGTTACAACACCCAAAGTCAGAGTCAGAATATCCAGTTAGAGAGAAGTCACCAGATCGGGGATACCACAAGCCAGTGCTTAGGCAACCTTTTAGATACCGTAAGATCCTCTTCACTATCGTCATGTGTGCTGCTCTGGGACTTGACTGATACTGGGCGTAGAGGCAGGTTGGATACATGATGTCCGGTCGTGATGCTGTCAGATGCATTAGCGATCCTATGATTGACCGATAATGCGTTTCATCCACTTTTTCACCACTTTCATCAGGACATATGCCATGATTCAAAGCCAGGAGGTTGATATGGGAGATGATTTGGACATATTGAATTTGTCCAACACATCATTCACATACTTGGTTTGGTGTATGAAGATTCCACCGGGCAGTTGCTCAACCTGAAGCCCGAGAAAGAACTTCATCTCCCCCATTGAACTCATTTCAAACTTTTGCTTCATGACCTTCTCAAATTCCTTACACAACTCATCGTTCATTGATCCGAAGATTATATCATCAACATATATTTTCACGATTAGGAGATGTCCTGCAACCTCTTTAGTGAATAGGGTACTATCGACAGTCCCTCTGGTAAACCCGTTGGTCAGCAGATGCTGGGAAAGCGTCTCGTACCAGGCTCTCGGGGCCTGGTGTAATCCGTATAACGCCTTGTCGAGTAAATACACCTTGTCCTTGTGTATAGGATCAGTAAAACCCGGTGGTTGACCGACATACACTTCTTCTTTAATCTTGCCGTAGAGGAATGCAGAGTTGACATCCAGTTGGTAGACCTTGAACCCCTTCCATGACGCGAACGCAAGAAGATTCTGATTGCCTCAAGTCGAGCAACGGGAGCATATACTTCAGTAAAGTCAATCCCTTCTTGCTGACTAAAACCTTAGACTACCAACCGTGCTTTGTTCCTTACTATAACCCCTCTATCATCTCTTTTACATTTGAAGACCCACTTGGTCTTGATGAACTTCTGATCTTCCGGGAGATCAACCAACCTCCACACTCCAAGCTTTTCGAATTGTTGTAACTCCTCTTGCATTGCATTTACCCAACTCTCTTCGGTCAATGCTTCTTTATACGTTTTCGGCTCTACCTGCGAGATAAAACATTTTAATGAGAAGTCTACTTGTAAAGGTGCTACAGATGAGTAAAAACATGTAAGCCCTTTGTTTATTTGTTCGCGGGTTTTCACGCCGCTTTGAAGGTCACCAATGATTTGCTCTGATGGATGGTAAGATAACGTTCTTGGCATGACTGTATCCGGTACGCTCACTTCCGATTGCAAATTTGTTATATTCTGATCACCCATGTGATCAATAGCATTTGAAGTCGCAATATTTGGTTCCTCATCATAAATCGGATCGGTTTCCGATTCTGAGTCGTCAGATTGATCAAATATTGGAGCTGTTTCTTCTGGGGGTACATGTGCAGTTCCACTAGGACCAGCCTCATGATCATTTGAACCCACGGTGGGCGAGGAAACTACCAACGGTCTCGGCACTTGTTCTTGTGAAAGAGACTGCTGTTGTTGGTATAAGAACGCCAGTTCCTCCTCATTCGGCTTTGTCTGTAAATGGAATGACTCCTATAGATTTTCGTAATCAAATAGCAACCTGTTTCCGGGAAGTTAATTCGGAGCAGTAAAACTTTGACAGTCAACGTGTTGAACTTGTATGATCTTCCCCAAACTCGGAACAAAAACTCTCTTCAACGGACTAGCATATCCTATAAAAAAAACTTCATTAGCTTTCGAACCAAATTTACCGTCTGGATCAATGAATGTGCATGGTGATCCGAATGGTTCTAAAAATTTCAGATTCGGTTTGTAAAGATGAAGCAATTCAAAGCAAGTTTTCTTGTACTTCTTCACCGTAAGAACCCGATTGAGTGTGTAACACACCGTGGCAACCGCTTCACTCCAAAAATATACCGGTAATTTCCAATCTGCTAACATGGTATGAGCTGTTTTGATCAACGTACGATTTTTTCGTTCTACAACACCGTTTTGTTGAGGAGTATACGATGCGCTGAATTCATGAAGAATACCCTTATCGTTGCAGAATTTGAGCATACGGTTGTTCTTGAATTCCATGCCATTGTCTCTTCGAATACGTCTAATCGGCAGTTTGTAAAGATTCTCCATCTTTTTGAATAGCTTCATCAAAGAATCAAACGTTTCGTCTTTTCTCTCTAGAAACAACACCCAGGAAAATCTTGTAAAGTCGTCAGTGACAACTAAACAATATAGATCTCCACTTATGCTTTTCACATTTACCGGTCTGAAAAGATCCATATGGAGTCTTTCGAGCGGTAATCTGATGGAGTTCAAGAGCTTTTTCGGATGCGATTTCTTCGTCTGCTTCCCTTTCTTGCATTCAATACAGTCATCGCTAAGATGGAAGCTTTTCCCATTAACACCGAGTACAAGATCATTATGAACTAAAAAGTTCATCTTTCTCAAATGAATATGGCCCATTTTACGATGCCACATGATGGATTCTTTTTCTGTCGCCTTCGTCTTACTCACAAAGCATTGTGCCTTTTTATCTGTTGTTGTTGCAACGCTCATGTCTAGTATATAGAGATCGTGTTCACCAGGAGCATGCATCAACGCCATTTTTTCAGGTATTTTAAACCCTTGTTTAAGAATCAAACATTCATCTTTCGTAAAATGAACAGTGAATGACTTGCACAAATCTGAGAGATGCTCAACAGATTGTTTTCTAACTCAACAATGTAATTCACTTTATCGAATGTTACAACCCCGTTAGTAAGTATTCCTTCTCCAACAATTCTTCCACCTTGAGTTCCAGCAAACCCTACATAACCTCCATTGATTGATTTGACGTCGTATAGCAGTGCTAACATCCCTGTCATGTGCCGAGAGGCGCCGCTATCCATTATCCATTTTGAAATGATAGACCTTGGAAGCCCCTGCACACATCAAAAAAACATTTACTTAAACAATGATACCCAAGTTTTTTCAACATTTGGTACACTACCAAAAACAATATCGTGAGCTACTTTGTCAAGTTTTGGAATGTTAAAAACAACATTTGGGGCATCAGATTCTGGTTTTGTTTTTAGAGCTCCTTCCTTGATAGGTGGGAATTCTTTAATCAACTTATCTAACTCAAACTCAATATTATCATCGGTGGTTGCAAAGATTTTCGGTTCAGATATTAAAATTTCTTCCATTTTCTTTTCATCAAAAGAACGTTTAGGTTTCTCCACCCATGATTGACTTTGGGAAGTCTTTGTTTTAAGATAAACCTTTGAAGTCTTTTGTGATTTTGAAGATTCATCAATTTTAAAAGTTGATTTTGGTTTGTCTTCTGACTTCAATGATTCACTGCGTTTAAGAATACGAACGGGGGATACCATAGGTGATTTTCCCTTATCATCCTTTGAGATTTTTGGTTTTGGTTTATGGAAAACTGGTTTTATTATCTTTTTGACACATTGTTTGGCCATGTGACCGATTTCATTGCATCGATAATAGATTCTTTTGTCATATTCAACAAAAGTGAATCTGTTGGCCTCGTCTCTTATCTTTTTGGCTGCAATAAAATCATCAATTGCTTGCTTACTAAAGATATAATCCTTTTCGACTTCTGTGTTACTACCCGCCACAAACACTTCACTCAATTTTTCTTTTGGCTTAACTTCTTTCTTAGCCATTTTCTTCTCAAAACCAATAGCTTTCTTTTTGTAATTATTACCATGTCTCTTGTTATTACCATTGTTACCCACCCATTCATTTTTCTTTCCCGGGTTGTGTGTCGGTTGTTTAACAAAAGATTTTTTCGGTTTTGATAGAAACGTATTGTTGTTAACTTCTGAGATATCAATTCCCACGAGTTTAAAAACTTTTTCAACCTTTTCCAGGTTAGCATTTTGAATCGGGTACTCAAAATCAGTATACAGTTTGTCAGTTCCGGTCATCGGGTAAACCACAATGATCGAATCGTCATCCAAAACTTTATCTGACTTTGGGATAAACTTATCAAGAAAGTTTCCGTCATCTGAACTGGAATTCTCAAAATGAGTTTTAACCGTTTCGAAATTAGTGTTGTCACTCTCTTCATCCAACACATGGTCTACAACTGTTTTAACCAATTGTGACTCATTGTCGGTGTCAGACGGAGAGAATGTAACATCTATGTTCTCCGGTAACTCTTTCTCCTCTGTTCTCAGTTTGAGATTCAATGCCTCCTCCACCCCGTCTGGATATTTCTGAGAATAATGATTCCACATTGGGGGTGGAACATTTTTGAAAGCTGGTTTAACTTCAGTTTGTTGAGGAACAATCTGATCAATCACATATGAAGATGAAAGATAACTGATCAACTTTTTGTCGACTCTTTCTGTCTCAATGCGCATCAGTTCAAGTTCCTTCTTTAGAGATGCGATTGTGTCCAGATGGATGTTAATCGACATTTGCTTGTCCATGACCGTAGCTTTGAGTAAATTAGCAATTTTATCATTTTCTTTACTCTCAGTGTGAATCATTTTAATTGACCGTGACAGAGTGTCATAAGCTTCTTTAACATCATTAAAATCGAATTTTAATTTGTTGTTAAACTTTTTCAACTCTTGAAACTGTTTGTCTTTTTCAAGACAATCCATGCATGGTTTTAAACAGTTTTCGCATGGCTTTTCAAGAATTGGATCAACCTTTTCAAAAACATTTTCTTGTTTATCATTTTTACTTTCTGATTTACCAAACTTTCCGGACTCAGACTCTGATTTCTCTCCGGATTCGGACTTCACATTTTCTGATTTGTCATAGGACTCGGACTTGTCTCCTGACTCATACGTGCCACAAGTCTTGATAATTGACTCCTTTTCAACAGACACTGACTCTTGAGTTGCATCTTTGGTCTCATTGTTATCAGAAGGTGTTTTAGTTTGTTCTACCTCTTGCAGCTTGACCATAAGAGCTTTGTCTGCTATTTCTTTCAAAGTCTCTTCATTCATTTCCTTTGAGACATCAATGATCTCTTAAACCGGAGTTTGTTCAACTTCGTACTGTGGGCAAAAACCCGTAGTCGGTTCACTAAAGAAACCTGCAAAAGAATCAAACACATTAGCTGGCATTATAGATTTAAATGCATTAGTAATAACCTCCTGTTCAGACTGATAATAGTAGACTGCTGCTGCTGCCTCTTCTAGATCTGCAAAACTTTCGTCATTCATCACTTCACTGACTTCTTCAATTTCAGGAACACATTCCTTGATTTCCGGTTCTGGCTCTTCAATAATTTCAGCCATCATTGCAAGACTACTTCCTGGAACGTACTTATCCCAACTGAAGCCTTCTGGAATCTTTTCTTCATCTTGATTCACTAAAAGAGCTTTTTCTGTTTGTTTGGATTGACTGTTCTCGATTTGAGGTCGCGGATTGAATGGTTGGTGACTGTTTTTATGATAGATGGCCTGTCGGTAATAATCATTGGCGAATGGATTCTGGTGGTTATTAACTTCTCTGTTCGGACATTCGCGTTTGAAGTGTCCCTTCTCTTTACATTTGAAGCAAGTCACCTTTGATTTGTCGAATCCAAGTTTAGGATCAGGACCTGCGAGACTACTTCTTCCGGTAATTTCCATGAACCTTTGAGCTCTTCTCACAATGCTCGCCATACCCCATTTTATATCGATGAGTTCTAGTTCCTCGGGATCAATTTGATCGTAATCTTCTTTAGTCATGTCTGGGTTACCAATTCGTCCGGCTACTAGACTCTCGTAAGATTCAAGTATAGAAGCTAGAAGTGCTATATGCTGCTTTACGGCTGTCTCGGTAAAATCTTGACCATTTTTTATATTACAGCGATATTGCACAGTATCCATGACTATAACTATGATTGTTTGAACCTGAAGAACTTTGAGAAGAAACCTGTTCTTGAGAACTCTGAACCTTAGGATTGGGTTCGTAATTTGAAAACGGTGAAAAATTGTTGTTAGGCGTGCTTTGAGGTACTCCCGATGAAGAATCTGCACTGAATGCCGTTTGAATCTTTGGACTCGGAGTAGATGTGGCAGATGAGTTTCCTTTGTAATAAAGCTGAACATCTTGCTTTACGTTTGCAGATTTCATTTTTCTCATCTTTCGAAGTTCAAGCTCATGACCTTCAATTCTCTCGATAAACGTACTCAAGTTGAAACCCACATATTCCAATTTGTTCTTCAAAACCAATAAGAACGTGCCCCACTCTTCTTGTGGTAGTGCGTCAGCCAACTTATCAACCCACTCTTCGTCTGTTTTATCTATACTCAAACGTTTAATCTCCACTACCAAGTGACAGTACCTCTCAATCAATTCTTTCGTTGATTCTCCACTGATAGCAGTAAATATGTCGAAATCTTTTTTCAGTAGTGCCTTTTTGCTTTTGATCATTGCAGCACTCCCAAGAAATTTGACTTTAAGAGAGTTCCAAATAGATTGCGCGTCATTCTGATGCTGTAATAGTACCAAAATGTCTTCCTTAATTACATGTTGCAATATACTGACCATCTTCTTCTCAGCTTTAAAGTTTTCTTGTTCAGCCGGGGTTAATGTGTTAAGTGTTTTTGGAAGACCAGCATCATTCGTAGGAACAACATATTTTGTTTCAACTTTCAGCCAGCATTCGAGGTGATTTTCCTGAACCCACATGCGAAATCTATCCTGCCACCCCGAATAATCTTCAATGTTGAGCAGTTTCGGTGGTTTTTGCATGGTTCCTAGCACGTTCTCCATATTCACATTCTGGGCTATACTTACTGGAGTTTGAACAGTCATACCTCCTCCGAAAAATGCATTGTAAAACTCTTGATTGTCCATTTTATACTTTGAAAAATGTTTCGAAAAATTTTTAAGTTTTGAAAAATTAGACTTTCAAGCGAACTGGACTTTCACACTATCTGGACTTTCAAACGAACTGATTTTCAAACGAACTGAAGGTTTCAAACGACTTGGACTATCAGTCCGTGCGAAGTGACAACAATTGGATAATTTTTTTTAACTTGTGCGAGGTGAGTAAAAAAATTCCAGTTCGTGCGAGATGAACAAATTTCACACGATCTGATCAGTTCGTGCGATCTGGTCACACAACTTTGAAATTTCAAACGATCTGGTCCAATTCGTGCGAACTGGACACAATTTTCAAACGATTTGACAAAAATTCAAACGACCTGGTTCATTTCACACGATCTGAGCATCATTTTCACACGATTTGACATTTTTGACATTTTTGGATCAGTTTAGTTCAATTTTGGTCTGTAACTTTGTATGATTGTTTAAATTGATGTTTTACACATAATATCCAAAATTCAGTCCATTTTGTCCGTGAATTCGTCCAAAAATCCAAGAAAGAGTATAAGTAAGAAATTCTAAACTATTCAAAACACTGATATCAACAGATATGGCTCATCCTGAGCTCTGATACCACTTGTAGGATCGATGATTCATCCAATACGAGTCAATCAGAGTCAGATCTAGTTTCT
>JARYGA010056976.1:0-21045 GCA_030545235.1 Helianthus tuberosus
TTGGCGTTTTACTAATTTTCTCAGATTTCTTCTCGTTGAATTAATTGTTTTTGTGTCACCTAGTTAATTTTTTGGCGTTATGGCTTTTTCCATGTCATTTTTTGGCGTTTTATATCTTTTTGTTAATAATTGATTACCATAGATTAATATTTTATAAAATTACAATAACACGAAATCAAAATAAACTAATAGTCTTCCGTAGGTGGGATTACATCAGAGATGAACCCATCGCTTTGTTCATCACTTTCTTCAGATTCATCATCATCAAATTTCATTTTTGCGTATAACGCCATTAGCTCGTCTCTTCTTTGCTGCAGCCTATTCTTGAATATCACTGCATCCTTGGATTTTGGATCGTTTGAAGGTGCTAAATCACAGAGTTGTTCAATGATAGATAGCAACCCTGTCTTCAACATTTCTTCCATTGGCCTTGAATATTGCACTTCGTTTTTATAAGTCACTTCAAGTGTTCCTTCTTCCTCATGCAATACCCAGCTGCTAAGTTTTGGTATAGGAGTATCGTCAATATCATCATCATCTTCTGCCGGAAATTTTCTCTTCAGGTCTTTTTATTACAGTTCTGGTTCTTTCACAATCGTTGTCCATTGGAACCCCAAGGGCCAGGATATCCTTCTAACCTTTTCATTCATTCCAATCATGGCTTTGATTGTCCTTACCATTACCCTTCTCCTATCAGAGAACTTTATGATGAATCGTTTCTCTTTCCTTTCAAACCTCCATGCAATAACCTTAGCCATTTTTAATTTTTTTGCTGTTTTGGACAATATGTGGCGTTTTAGTCAAAATTTTTAGCGTGTTTGAGCTTATGTTCTCATGGTCTTCTTTTATATTGACTTTTTTCCCGCGCATGACAGGTAATTATGGCGTTTTGAAAAAGATAAATAAATAAAATAAATGTTAGTAATTATGTTTTCCGTCATTTTATTTTACTGTTTTTTTGTAGTTTACCGTGTTTTGTTTTCAGACTCAACTGTTTTTATGGTGTAACACGTCAAATCTTGACGGCTGTAATTATGACGTTTTATTTTCCAATGGCGGTTAGATAACGATTGGACTTCTTTTGTTTTATATTCTTTGCACATTGTTTCACGCTTTTTTTTATAATAGTAGTTGTTCAAAGTAATTTTATTATAGTTTGGTAGTTTTTTGGGGGCGTTTTTTATGGCATGATGGCGTTTTACAAGCATTTGCTCATTTTGGCGTTCTATTATATTTTTCATTATAGTATTAATATTCTTTTGTTGTTTATTAACTGAAATTACAAAACAAATAACAGATAAAAAAATTAAAAAAAAACAAAGTAGAAGCAATTTATGATTTTAAATCTTCAGTGTCATCATTCTCTTTTTTCTTTTGAAACTACAAGAACTGTGACAAATAAATGGCGTTTTAGGTTTGACGTTGTTTATTTTCTTTGTTCATGTGTTGAACTGTCTTTGTGGATGTTGGAGACATAGATCGACCCCGTGTGGGTGGATGCTATCTGCCTCTCGTCTTCATTATAATCATCGAGGCCAAAGTAGCATTTACATTGGTATAGGTCTCTTCTTATCATCCAAACCTTCTTCAGGAACAAAGATGACAGTATGACATATGGGTGTCATCAGTCCCTCTTTTTTCAATTTTGTCTATCTCATGCAGCAAAATATTACTACACTCACGTAACAAATCATTCAGCGAAGCTTCATGCAGAACATTACTGAGTATCAAAGAAAAGATGTTTGCCGTCGTATTTTTTGGCGTTTTACATTGAGTTGTATTTTTTTAGCAACCATTGTGTGTTTTTGTGTGTTGTTTGGTGTGATAAACGGAAGGTGATGAGACGTTTCTATTTATAGAATTTTTTTTGGCACGTAGTTTAGGCGAGATATTATTTTTATTACAAAAAAATGTAATTAACATTTATCCGGATGTAAGCTTTGGCGTTATAAATTATGTATGTATGTATGTATGTATGTATGTATGTATGAGAAGGATCCGTTAGGAACCACCCTATATTGCGAGAACCACGAGAACTAGTGTGAACACAAACAATAATACCTAAAAATATCTAAAAAAACACCCAAATTTTTTTTTATTATTTTTTTTGGAAAATCGCTATATTTCGTTAATAAAAAATATTTTAAAAAAAATCGAGTAACGGTTATCCATGCATATGTGCATATGTATCATTTCTTTGACAAATTCCGTAATTCATTACAAATATTAGTCAATTGTGTCACACCCCCTAAATACCACATGTGGAAACCCCACGAGGCGTGTGACGTACCAGGATCTAGCCCCCAATCACATTGAACTCATACAAGATTGTAAGTAAAGCTTTCATTTATTAAGATAAGATGTTACAAAACATTATTTACAACATGTTGTGTTCAGCGGAAGCATATTACAAAGTTTTATCAAACCTAAGTGCATTTAACCAACTAGTCTTGTTTCACGTTTCCATGTATCTCGACCCATGACCACTCCAGCATCCCAGACAGCAAGTCCCACATCTACACGTATCAATAACCTGCGAGCATGCACACACGTGTATCAGACAACGCTGGTGAGTTCATAGTTTTACCAAAACGTTAGTTACCAAGTATTTAGTTCCGTTCATTGATTACAATGTTGATAATACCTCGGATACAAGATGGCTCCTGATATATGTTTTGCCCGTTCCCCAGTGCTCCTATCAAAGCACTGGGCATGACTGGGTCATTAGTTCACACCCGTCCTCTCAGGTACGGGGTGAGGGTGCCAAACCTAAGTAGCGCTACCAACTAATACCCCGTTACCTCTCCGGTAACAAAAAGATGGGACTTAAGAGTGATAGGACGAGTATATTATCCAACATTCCAGATTTTACCCACAAGACGTATTCCTCTCAGGAATACCCAATTGATTTACCCAAAAACCTATCCCTCTCAGGGATACCCAATGACTGTCCCAACCACCAGGACGCATGCTCAAGAGGAATGAACTCACCCTAGTGTGGTTACCAATAACAGTCAGTTTCATATGCACATAGAACACGTATCCTCAACACATACTACACTTGTAGCGTACACAGATTGCACATATCGTTATACAAGTCACAATGGTAATTCATGTAACATACCAGTCCATCATCATCATATATGCACATAGTAGGTAGTTGGTTCATTTATACATTCACATTACAAGTTCAACCTCACAAGACACGTTACAGTTAACATTCCATTCAACCCAATTACACAAGCCCAACAGTTCAGGCCCAAAGAAGTATTCGGCCAAACCCATGTGTACAACCCAATGTTTTAACAGTTTTCATGCGACCCATTCCTTAACAGTTTCATATGTAACCCAAGTGTATCCCCGTTCGTATTACCCGGCCAAATCACATCGAGCCCAACAGAATGTGAAATCTGTTCTCACCCGAACCCTTCCTCGGCGAAATACTACTGCGACGAAGAACTAACTTCGTCGAGGCCACAAGTGATGAAACATCAGTTTTTCGTCGAGGCCAATAGTGATGAAACACCACATCTTTCGTCGGGACCAAATAATGCGAAACACCACATCTTTCGTTGATACTGGATTTGACAAAGCATCCCTATGTTTCGTCACACCAACAAAAGTTACAATCTATGTATTTCACAGCAACAGTTAACAACCTATTGGCATGTTTATTGGATCATTCGATAGTTACACAATCAAATCGCAATTCTTGATCATTGTCTAACAGCTAATAATCATGATCATTCAATCAATTCAAAACTCCAATCATTCTAGTGTGTACACGTTATCATACAAGCCGAAATCATGGATTGCACATCATTAACCATTCATAATTTGTAATAATCAACACTAATCATTGATTCACAGTTAACATCATCATCATTATCATAACTAATCACTGAACAGTCCTTGTCTATCGCTCCTATAAACCTTGTAACGCATGCTAATGATCAACCGTATTAGATTCTGTTTACAACCAAACCCTATATCACATTCTAATTATACATGTTGATAACATTCCACAAGATCACCAAGTTCATCAATCACAATCAGGTTCACACTACAAAATTAAGGCTAACTAAGAACATGAATCACAAAACTGATCAAAACATACCGATCGGTAGAAATAGAATGATGGCAACTAAGATAAACGATGCTTCCAAATGAAGAAGTTCCGAAGAGAGGAGTTGCCGTCAAAAGGGGCAGCCGACGGTTTGCAAGAGGAGGAGAAGTAGGGTTATACGATTACATAACATGAACAATTGGGCCACGAAATGGATTGGGCCGAAGCCCTTAACGGCGAAAGACCTTACTCGACGAAACACCCATTTTTCATCGAGTCATGGTTGGTGAAAGGTCCTATTTTTCGTCAAAGTGAGTTGTGACGAAGAACTATATGTAAACTCAAATTATTAAACTCTAATTAAACTATATGTAACACTACACAATAATAATCAAGCATTACACACAATCATTAATCATCCAAATAAACAGCACAGACACCACATAACCCAATATTGTAGAAACAAGATTTCGAAGTCAATAATGTGTGAAATCTCGGGTTGTCACATCATCCCCAACTTGAAAGAAATTTCGTCCCGAAATTTGTTAAGCAATCCAAAGCGGCAAGATGTTAAATCAGGATGACTGTGGATTTTCCGCAGGTACCACATCATCCCCATCTTGAAAGGGAATTTCGTCTCGAAATTCGCCAATGATATCAGAAGTTGATACAACCGTTTGAACAACTGAGGATACTAGAGCTTACTCCGATCATCGCGTTCCAACGTGAACTCCGATCAACGCCTTGAGTTCCTACGAACTCTAACGATTGGAATTCGACTACGCTAACGAGTCTTGATGTCCTAGTCCATGATTTCAGTAGATTCCTCAACAACTGCAACTTGTCATTAACCTCAGACTCTAATAAGGGTATCACAAGCTTTTCATCGGATAAACACTGCCTTAGATTCGAGACATAAATGATATCATGCACGTTACCCAATTCGTTGGGTAACTCGAGTTTGTAAGTCACGTTACTGATCTTCCCATAATGTTGTAAGGCCCAAAGTGATGTTAGTTAAGCTCGCCACGCTTCCCAAGCATACCACACCCTCCCAGGGTGAGACTTTCAACATGATACGATCGCCTACATCGATCATCCAGTGTTCCCTAAGCTTATCAGCTTTCCTGTCGGTCACGCGTTGCCGTCAAACGACTCTCGATCCAAATAATCTTCCCAAGAGTTTTGAGTACAAGTCCCGGACCCGTAATTAAATTGTCAACCTTCTTATCCTAACAAGGAGGTTGGCATCATCGTCCCTGCAATGCCTCAACAGAGCTGTCTGGATACTAGAATTGTAACTGTTGAAGTAGAACTCAACCATAGGTAAGAGTCCTTCAAATTTTCACTAAAGCCAGACATACACATGTTCGCAGCATATCTTCGAGTGTAAAGAAGGTTCGTTTACTCTTACCGTTTGTCCAACGGTGACAAGCAATACTCGGGTCTAGACGTGAGTCAAGAGTGTTGTGTATTGCCTGACATAAATCATGTATGGATCAAACTCAAAGGTAACAGGAGTTGGCACTTTGTGCCTAAAACCGCCTCTCTCAGAGGAACATTCTCAACTTGTGAAGACTCGTCAGTTTGCAAGAAAGTGTGCTGGTTATGTGAGACAATCAACGAACACCCAGGTGATATTGTTTCCGTTTCGAGTTATAAATAGGCTAGCGATAAAATCCCTGGCATTCTGTTCTCATTTTCCGTATGGGTGTTGCCAGTTGCTGATACTCCACCTTGACTTTCTCACAAGTCAAACATCATTCACATACATTGCTAGGTGGGTCTTCATGCCCGATCACCAGTACAAGAGTTATAGATCCTAATATCTCTCAGCAAAACCCAGACGACTAGAATATCAAGGCTGGTGCGCTTTACTCAACACAAATTCCCTAAAGTTGCCATATAATGAGATCCACACTTGTTCCTTGAAGTAGCTAATATCGTCTGACCTGCCAAAGGTTGCTTCTCCATGCCCGGATGGGTTCAACTTGAAAATCTACTTCCTTCAGTTCTCCAGTTTGAACAGAGCGAGTCTGATCCGGTAAGTTAGAGTCGATAGTGAGCAGCAAAGCTCGTGCACGTCCAAATTTCACCGTCGTAATCATCCAAAAGTGTCGTCCAGCGATGCCATTACCTGATGTAGCTCTTTTGAAACCAGGGTACACGGGAGGCTCTTGTGATCGGTCTAAGTAGTACATTTGGTACCGTCCAAGTAATACCTCCAATTTACATCCAAAGACCACGGTTTCCACCGTAGGTTGTGTGTCATGTAGTTCCTCTTCGTAACTCCATTACGTAAGTCATCACCTCCTCGTGTTGCCTCGGCGCGTAATTGGGACTCTGATTCGAACCATCATGGTATACCACTAGATTCCCAGTACCCTCGGATAGAAGCGATGCTCAATGCATCGTAGAGTTGGGTCTCAAAAGCTTAAAAGACATTCCCCTGTTTTGTCTCCCATGAATTCACAGTACCCCGCTGTGCTAAAGAGGTTAAAGCCACGCAATCTTCGAAAATCCCTCGATGAATCTGTGATAGTATCTAGCGAAACCAAGGAATTGTTGTATCCCCGCAGGAATCTTTGATGTCGATCAGTTTCTAACCAAAATGGGTCTTTAGCGAGATCCACGTGTATTCCCACTTCGTTGATTATATGACCAAAAAGGTACCTCTTGAATCCAGAAGTTACGTTTAACAAGACTTCGCGCGGAATGGCTCCTCCCTCAGGAAAAATAAGATACAAATGCCGCCCATGATGTTCCTTTCTCCGGGAAATAATCCAAAACGTCTTTAATAAATACGGTCGATTCATGTCGTCCATAAAGCTGCTGGTGTGTTGATTAAGTCAATGGTCATGGTGTATAAAGTCGCAATGGCCGTATTGGGTTCGATATGCCCGTCCAGGAACATTCTCCCCTTGGACTTCCATTTGATAATAGTTCGCTCGTTAATCATTCCTCGAATGAAAGCTTGTCCCTCGCAACTAGTCGACAGGTTATCAATACATGGTTGAGGCAAACGGTTCTTGACTGTCACCTTGTTAAGTTCTCGATAATCGGAACACATACGAAAAGGCTTATCTTTACGGATATAACTGGGGCTCCCCAAAGCGAAAAACTAGGTCCGATAAAACTCCTGTCCAACAGTTCCTGTAGTTGATTAGACAGTTCTTGCAACCCTCCCGGAAGTTCCTCGAATAGCACACCGAGAGGAATTACGAAGAATTGGTGGATCCTCGATCCTCGTTTCCTTAGCCTTAACATCAGTAACGGTTGCAAACGTAGTGGGGTTATCTCTCCGTAGACACTCCTGAGCCTTCATAGCTGAAATGGCGCTAATCTTTGCACCACTCTGACGCTTTTAGAACAGATAACAATTTTCCACTAGGAAGAAGGATACGCAAAATTTTCCTCTCCCAGGGTATATCTGCGCGATCTCTGGATAACCAGTCCACACTAACTACTGCATCGAAACCATTAAGGATAGCAGAAGAAAGGTCGATGTCGAACACTTGTCCCATAATGTCGAGTTTGCATCCCAACAAACTTATGAGGTTTTAATTGTCTTGCCATCAGCCGATTCCACAACAAGTTCGGATTCAAGAAGCATCAGGGTTAAACAGGACAGAGATGAAGCGTTTGGCTACTCATACTAGCTACCATGTTGCTATTATGCCTGGCGTTGCTCACGCCATTCGTAAATGCCCTTCCACAAGCACCACTACCAGTGTTGTTACGGTCACGTGGATTCCCAATACTGTCATCGTTCCCTTGGTTGTTGACATTTTGACTTAATAACAGTCCATCTTTGTCGAAGTCACCTTTGTTTCCATATGGTAGGCTACGATTACGAGTACCTTGATGTCGTCGAGATTGTTGCCTCTAATGTCAATGCTTGAAACGGAGCCCTACGATCTTTCACCAACAGGGTCCATCTTTTCACATTCCGTGCTACGTCCTAAGGCGCTACTCATTGTGCTGGCAGTTGCGCATTCCACCTTATAGTCGATTGTCATCGTTCACGTCCCGACTAACTCGTAAGAGTTAACTCCCATAAGTCGCTGTCTAGGGTTAAGGATTCGGTTGAAGCTAATTTACTGATGTTCGTCGCCGGAAACCAAGGTCGTCCTAACACTGAGGTCGGTGAGGTACTGCGCTCATCCTCTTGTCCATCGATCTTGCAAGTTGATTGAGTAACACACGGTATGTTGCTAAAGTGTTGCAGAAGTGTTCGCACTTCGGGATCTAAGGCTTCCATACATTAAGTTCAAGCAGACGAAGAAAAGTGAGAAAGGTATAGACCAAATCATTCGACGATGCGATGACCAACTCCGGGACGTTCGTACAAGCACCTAACATTCTACCCAACTTGCTAGGCGTTTAGATGGGTGTTCAGGTAATACTCGATAGCATCGAGATTCGAAAGGATTCAGAGAGGAGTGAAAAGATCACATTCGAGTAAGGGGCAATCATTGCTAGGACTCCTATAGATTTGCTACGTTTCTCACTGATTAAATAACAGAACAGAACCCCTTTTTCACTTGTTAAGGCTCATTGGGACTCGCATACACCCCACATTATTATTATGTGTGCACCCACAATAATATTGTGATTTGCATACTCATCTCAGTTCCTCCTAACTCATGCCAAATGGTTCCTCAAACTCAGATGTCAAGCGGGGGTTGTCAAAGTAATAAGATCACAAAAAAATCCAAGGACTATGGCATACTATCAACGCATCATAAAGTAAGCAAGCAATCCGTGCCATCATACTATAGTGACGAGTGTGTGTTCGTATGTTACGTCATAAACAAATGGGTACTAGTCATGTAGTGTATGCAACAAGTAAGAAAGACGAACCTTGCAATCTGGAGCTGAGTGTCATGGTCGTATTCACGTATTCAGAACTGTCCAGTTATAGTCTGGTTTTATAAAAATGTTTTAAAACCAAGTTCACTATAACTTGGCTCTGATACCAAACTGTCACACCCCCAAAATACCACATGCGGAAACCCCACGAGGCGTGTGACGTACCAGGATCTAGCCACCAATCACATTGAACTCATACAAGATTGTAAGTAAAGCTTTCATTTATTAAGATAAGATGTTACAAAACATTATTTACAACACGTTGTGTTTAGCGGAAGCATATTACAGAGTTTTATCAAACCCAAGTGCATTTAACCAACTAGTCTTGTTTCACGTTTCCATGTATCTTGACCCATGACTACTCCAGCATCCCAGACAGCAAGTCCCACATCCACACGTATCAATAACCTGCGAGCATGCACACATGTGTATCACACAACGCTGGTGAGTTCATAGTTTTACGAAAACGTTAGTTACCAAGTATTTAGTTCCATTCATTGATTACAATGTTGATAATACCTCGGATACAAGACGGCTCCTGATGTATGTCTTGCCCATTCCCTAGTGCTCCTATCAAAGCACTGGGCATGACTGGGTCATTAGTTCACACCCGTCCTCTCCGGTACGGGGTGAGGGTGCCAAACCTAAGTAGCGCTACCAACTAATACCCCCTTACCTCTCTGGTAACAAAAAGATGGGACTTAAGAGTGATAGGACGAGTATATTATCCAATATTCCAGAATTTACCCACAAGACGTATTCCTCTCAGGAATACCCAATTGATTTACCCAAAAACCTATCCCTCTCAGGGATACCCAATGACTGTCCCAACCACCGGGACGCATGCTCAAGAGGAATGAACTCACCTTTGTTTGCTCGGTATGTTACGTTACACTACCCGTTCCAAATTGATCAACTGGACCCTAGTGTGGTTACCAATAATAGTCAGTTTCATATGCACATAGAACACGTTGTCACACCCCAAAAACGTCGCAGCTGAATATTAAGCGTAGTGGTGACGGAAGCTGGTGCCCATTTCTATCTTGATGTTTAATGCATTTAATTGTTGGACATATTAACTTAATTAAAATATAAGTTTTTAAGCATGACGTCCCATGACATGACACAACCACGACATAGTTAAATTGTCTTTGATCCTTACGGATCTTATTACATTTGTCCTAGAAAGTTTTAAAGTTAGTCCAACATATTTAAGTGACAAAACATGCATCAACAACCACAAGATACGCCATAATTCCCGAAGCCGAACTCAAGTACCTGTAGAACACGTTAAAATCAAGTGTCAACACAAAGGAAGGTGAGTTCACATATTCACATACAAACAATATTATTCCAAAGGAAAACTTCCTGATTAGGTGTTTATTTGAAAACATCCATATAATTTTAGAAAGTCCATTTTACTTCCTTAATAAAATCCATGGGCCATCCGTCGGTTCATCAATCCGACAACAGTAATATTGCCCAGGTTTTGTATATTAAATTATTGCGTCAATTTTCAATTCGTCATTTGACTTGACACGGGGCAACCGGTCACGACGGGGTTGTCAACCCGATAGATCTACCAACAATTCATCGCGTGCAATACTTAAATGATTAAACGACATCATGGGCGCAGGGTTCTCTTGAAGAACAATATGATGTCTGCCTCACGTACAATATATATATCCTACTAATATGACAATTTAATACACGATTGTGTACGAATCCCCTGAATCTCCATCATTCGAGACCCAGTCTGGCATCCGTCCAACTTTACGGTCTTGTTTCGCCTAGGAAATACCATAACATCCCAATTTCCAACATTCATTCATCAAAAACGTTTTTACTTCGAAACGTATGACTGATCAAATTTCATATATTTTCAACGAAAATATATATTTTATATTAAAATGTATGTTTTATTTCAAAACATTATTAAACCCTTTTATTGACGTGTTCTACCCCCAAAATATATACAAAGCAGTAAAAAGAGGGGTTTAGTGACACTCACCTTTGGGTGCGTATTTTTAAATAGCGCAATCCCATAGTTTGAGCTCTACATGTCCTTTTATATATAGAGAGAGAGAGGAACAATTTTAAATCAATATAAACATCACGAAAATCCTAAGTTTCTCTATTTTCTTAGAATTTGTTGGTGCATCTGTCTGTCGACTTTGTCTTGTATCGGGTCTTGTAACTAGAATGATAGATCAGGCACGTAGAATGAGAAAAACAGGAAACAGAGCTGAACAAGCCAGTTCACACGAACTGACCAGTTTCTTGCGAATTGGACAAGGCCAGTTCGTGCGAACTGGAGTGACTGGTTCGTGCGAAGTGGCTAGCCTATAAATAGGTGTCTTGTGTTTTCATTTGTAACAGTTGGGATTCCGGTAGCGAAGCTCTGCCGAAGTGTCTCCAGATTTGTAAACTGTTCCAAATCAATACAAGAAATAGTTAAAGTGATTCTAAATGCAAATCAAGCTGATTCTACATCGATACGTCTGATTCCGCCTTTCGTATTGATCGAGAACTCTTTTGATCGACTCATTTGGTCGTGACAACGATCCTACAAGTGGTATCAGAGCTCAGGAGGAAGAGTTCTTACCATTTCAGCTTGATTTCGTTATCAAAATCTGTTTTCTACTCATTTCTACTCACTTTCTTCACATTATTTCAAAATTAACAGAATTTTCACAGATAAAATGGACTGATTTTCACATATAACACGTAAAACACTGTTTTAATCAATCCTTGAAAGAATCAGACCTAAAATCGACCTAAATCTTGATCAATTTTGTCAAAAACATATCCGATCGTGCGACATCAGCATCAGTTCGCACGAGTTGCTCATCAGTTCGTTTGGAAATTGCTTCAGTTTGCACGAGGATTGTCAGTTCGTTTGAATTTGAGTTCCATTTCGCATGAATTGAACAAAGTTGTTTCAGTTCGCATAAGCTAATTTTCCAGTTCGCACGAATTGAACATTGTTGACCTCAGTTCGCATGGATTGAACATAATTGAGGCACAGGTTGAAAGCCAGTTCGCACGAAGTGGGTTTAGTTCTTTTCTGTTCGCACGGAGTGTATAAGTTCAGTTCGCACAAAGAGGGTAATTCCAGATCGCACAAGTGTCAGTTCGTTTGAAACATCCAGTTCATTTCAAGTCTCCAGTTCGTTTGAAATTCTGAGTATGTGAAATTTTCAAAACCGTAACATGGAAAATGAATTTTACAACGCATTTGCAACTCCGATCACTATGACTCAGAATGCGATGTTAGAAAATGAAATGGGCACTATGCAAAAACCGCCTAAGCTCATGAATATCGAGGAGTATAGTGGATGGAATGAGCGTTTCGAAAATTGGGTTCAAGCAAATTACTTAGATGCATGGGAATGTGTTGAACAACGATATATTAGACCGGTTAATGATGACGGAGAGGATGTTGCTATTAAAGATCTAAGTGTTGATGAGAAAAAGAAATACAAAAGTGAAAAGATGATGATCAGTATATTGCAGCAAGCTATTAAGGAAGAAATATTGATTTTATTACAACACAATGGAAGTGCACACTCAATATGGAAAGCACTAAAAACGAAGTTTGTTGGAAGTCAAGACATGATCAAGAACAAAAAATCGCTTTTGAAGAAAGAATTTGATCTATTTCGTGGATTAAAAACTGAAAACACCAAGCAGATTATAGAAAGATATTGCAATTTGGTGGTTAACATGAAGAGATTGAACATCAAGAAAGATAATGAAGAATGGATTGAAAAGTTGGCCGATGCGTTGCCACAAGATGTTTGGGGCACGTATCTTATGATGTTGAAGAATAATGATGAGTTTGACAATCTAACATTGACCAAATTTATTGAAAAACTCGAAGTTCAAGAGATGGAACAACGAAAGATGGCGAGAATAAAGGACTTTAATGGTGGACAAGACATTGGTCTGTATTACAAAGGAGGTACTAGTGATAAGACCAACATTGCACCAAAGATCGAAACTGCTTTTAATGCAAAAAGTTCTTTTGGAAGATCTTCTCGAGGATCGAACAACAATAATGAATTTTCTTCATATCCATCATTTGATCCAAATTTTTCAGCAATCAGTTCTAAATCACAAAGCTCATACGATAGTAAAGGTCAAGTGCTAAACTGTAACACTGCATTGCATCTTCAGAACGGTCAGAATTTCTCTGAATAAGTAACTAAAGGTCATATGTCTTTGTTGGTAACCGTGTTAGAGTCTTATGAGAGTTTAGTTGCAGGGAGGATTGGTAATCCAATGTTGACAAAAGAGGATTACGATCAGATTGATGCTGAGGAGATGGAACTTATGGATATTAAGTGGTGTTTAGCGAGCGTATTGAGAAGAGCTGAGAAGTTTAAACAAATCACTGGAAGAGATGACTTTCATGATGCTAATGTTTCTACTTTAGGTTTTGATAAATCTAAAGTTACTTGTTTTCGTTGCAGGGAAAAAGGGCATTTCAAGCAAGAATGTACAAATCGCGAAGCAAATGGAGCTCAAAATCCATTCGGCAACAATGATTATTATCGAAAAGCGATTTATCATCAAGTTGCTCAACAGCCGCATCAACAACAACAGCCACAAACTGCACATGCTAGGAAGGATCTGATCGAAGAGTCATCAAAGAAAGCTTATCTAGTGAATCAAGAAGATGAAAGATTGCCAAATGGATTTAGCTGGGATAAATAAATTTCGCCTGAAAGTAATTCAAAGAGAGCTTCTTGTGGTATAATAGATCAAGATGATGAAAGATTGCCAGAAGGTTTTAGTTGGGATAATTACGATCCTAACAAAACTTCAAAAACTAAAGCATTTGTTGCTCAAATTTTTGAAGATACAACCACTGAAGAAGAAATGGCGTATGCTTATTACGAGTCTCAGCAATTTCATCCGAAAAAGAAAGAAGAAGATTCAGTTTCAACAAAAAAGGTTTCAAGAAAAGCACCAAATGTTGAAGAGAGTGATGATGATAGTGAAGAAATTCGAAAACTTAAAAATTATCAAAGAAAATTTTTAATTGATAGTGATGATTGTTTTGGTCAAAAATTACCTAAGCAATTAAGTGATCAAATTAGTTAAGTGAGGTAGTGTGCTAAAATTATGTGTAAAAAATATGTTAACCAAGTTAGATATGAAAACAGTTTCAGGATACGGCTCGGGATATAGAGCTGTATCGATGATCAAACAATGAGCAAAAAAGTAAAGGTTGACACGTGATGTACGAGGAAAGCCCTTGATCAATCTAGATCGCTGGCATAAAACCTCGGGAGCTGACAATCGCAGCTGCCTTGTTCTTCTATTGCTTCAAATATCAGGATACAGTGCAGGATGTGGTGCGGATCGACTATGTGTTACAATGTAATTTGAATACAAGTGTTGTGTGTAGTGTTTGCGATGAGCTAGAGAGAAAGTGTTTGAAAGTGTGTAAGTTTCGTGCCTTAATCTGATCCGCCCCCATCTATTTATAGTAAAACAAATGTAACTAACTATCCTACATAACCGGGATCCAACGAATATTCCTTAGTTGAACGTTGGAGACCTGGTCTTTCGGGCTCAACGTCTCTCCTTTAATAAATACGCCCGAGTCTTGAGGAGATGGAGTCCACTTGACCGTTGGCAAGTCCCAGTCTTTAACCTGCACGTGATTAATTCGATATACCCCAGGATATCACCCAGGATGTTAGCAATGTCCCCGTCCAGTATCCTGATCAAAGATAAACTATTAAAAGCAGGATATAGTTCAAGATATGTATGCTTAGAAAATGAGCCCTAACAATTGTCCCCAAATATATCGGTTGGTATACCAATCCAACGGATATATTTCAAAATTCTTATCCCATAATTCAAGGCATTTAAAACGAAGCGACGGTCGAGATCACATCGTAACCTCCAACACGCTTTTTGCTCAATGGAGATCCATATCGCCCCTATATCTTCTCTCTTCTTGTTTGAAAAGCAGATATCTTCAACAGAGCCTTCAGGTAATTCTCCATTTCTCATTTACTTTCTATCAATTTTCCTTGCCTTATTCGTAATGGATGCCGAGACCTTCACCCAGCAGAATCTCCTCAAAAATCCCGAAAAGGAGGTCTGTGCTTTTGACAACGCAGACATTGCGGCTTTGAGAGCTTCCGGCGCTTTCCCTGATAACACGGTCTTTAGACCGTTCGATCGGATGTTTCTTCCACTGATTGGGTTTCCTTTCCAGCATATCCTTTTTCGCTAGGTCTTCGATACCCTTTTCCCGAATTCATGATGCAATTCTTCCGAACCACCGGCATCTCTTTTGCTCAAACCATGCCCATGGTTTGGAGAGTATTAATTGTACTTAACCAGATCAAAAACCTTCATTGTCCCGATCTCTGTATCGAGGATTTGCCTATTGCTTATCGCCTCCGATCCCATGGCTCTAGCCGGTTCTTGCTTTTCTCAACCTCTAGCAAACCCCTTATTCTTAAAGCCACCAAAAACGAAGACGGATGGCAACGCAAGTTTTCCTTTGTCAAACGAGACTCCATTGCTGAGGGTGCCAACCTTCCGGTGGAGTGGTTAACCACCGGTAGGGTCATAAATATTCTCATGGACCGTTTGGTTTTTATCTTCTACTAATATCCTTCTTTTTGATCCTTATGCAGTGAATTTCAAGGAAGTAGCTCCCCCTACCGCTGAATCAGAAGAAAGAATCAACACTGTCTACCAATTACCTGCAATAGACAGGACTTTCACCACACACGTCCTGAGTTCCAGTCAATACTCGTCATCTGAAATGTCTGGTAAGGATTACTTTTTTTTAAAATAATTAGCCAACACAGTATAATAAAATAAAGAGTAATAATGATGCGAAACTTTTCCCTTTATGCAGCACCGGCCAAGATCCCTGAAGTCTTTGACCTTGACGAGTTGGACAGTTAATCTGATCAGGTTCAGGTCAAGAAGGAACCTAGTCCCAAAGCCACAGCCTCATCCAAACCCAGCAGTTCCAAAGCCATCATTATTCCCAAACCTTCACCGGCTACCAAGCCCCGGAGTTCAAGTTCTCGCAAAAGGAAAGAGCCTGATTCCCCTGTCATTTCTGACACATTTCCTTATGAGAAGCACGGGTTCATTAAAGCTAGCGGGTTTATGACTTCCTTTCTTAACCAGGTTAGTATTCTCATATTACATCCTGCAGCTTACATCATTTACAAAGATTTATCAATATTAATACCTGTCCTCTTACCTTCGTAGGGTCTCGAGCGTTTGGTTCACCTATATCAAGAATCCTGCAGGCTTAACAAGACGCTTGAATCCAAGCTAATGGAAGCAGAAATCACAATCTCCGATCAAGGCATGATTGCGGCCGCCAAATCTCGTCATTACGAGGAGAAGTTCAAAGCTATGATTCAAGAACACCAGACTGCTCTCAACAAAGTTACTCTTCAAGCCCAAGCCGATCTTGAAGTTGCCCATGTGCAACATGAACGGGATATGGTCACCTACCGGGAAAGCCTTAAGAGTTCCGTCGTCACTTCTCTCCTCCAAGCCAGGTTGAAGATGGCCCATGAAGCCAAAACATTAGGTTTTGAATGCCCTTCTTGGGATGTCGGTGCCTGGGAGACCAAGCTAAAGAACCTCGGCGGCACTTCTTCCAGACCAGCTGCCGAAGAATCTTCCAAAGCAGTTGAAAAAGCAACCGATGCTGAGAAGGATGTTGAGCCGGTTGCCAAGACGGATGCTGCTGAAATCATTATGGACGAAGAAGGCACTGCCCCCTAAAGCTTATTTCCCTTAAATTGTTTGAACAATTTTACGTTTTATGAACAATTTTTATTTTTGCATCAAAAAAATTTGATAGCCGAAGGTGGATGGGTCCTGTGTTTCAGGATGAAACCTTCGGTTATCAACTAGTACTGATTGTTTCAAATAATTTCATCTTTCATATTTCTTGCTATTATCTTCCGTCTTTCTTAGTACTTCGCTTTACAAAATTTTGTACAATTATCTTTCAAAAATATCCTGATCAATATGCTCAATGATATATAATAAAAACTGTTATTAGATCCGTTCAACTTTGTAGAAAGCTTTTTAAGGAGTGAATAGCAGTCCACTTTTCCAAAACCTGTTTTGATAATATTTAAATGATCAAAGTTTCAAACTAGTATTAGTTTCAAATATCCTGAAAAGTATTTAAAAACATATTTTGAGAATATATCAGGATATTTATCCTTTTACCAAACATAGTATTATCAAAAATTTAAACATTGTTTATAAAGGAAAGATCATACCAGGAATAGGGTATAACCCTATCATCAAACCTCAATCCCTTTGCAACTTTTCCAATGAAGATGTCCCCTGTCTGAGACACTTTGTGCATTAGTTCTGAGCCTTATCCTTTGAGCTTTACATTATTGCTTTAGTGGGAATGTCCCCTGTGTACAATGTCTTCAAATACTTAGAAATCTTCTGGATATCAGTTTCCATTGCATAGGCAATTTTTCATGTCACAGGGGTAAAACCCAAAAATGTTTTGGAAATAAATTCCTCGTATCCTGGGGAAAATCCCAAATTTTCGTGCGCTACAGGCGGGAGTGTATAAACTCCAAGACTTAGAAAGGTGAAAACCTTTAAACCTTAGAGAGTATGAAAATACCCTTTCGTGAGAGAGGGTGATCAATCCTCATATACCTTTAGGATTCAGGATATAGCCAACAGTAACGAAATTGTCAGCCACTTTTACATGGGCTGGTCCCGCCACCTTGAACTATCCCTGAATAACTTGCGCTCCAGGCGGAGTGTTTAAACCCAATTCGGAAGAAAGGTGAATACCTTTAAACCTGTGAAGGGATCAGGATCCCTTGTACGTGAGAGAGGGGGCCAATCCTCTAATCTTCTGAAGTATCCTGAGTGAGCATCCTGGAGCTATATCCCGAAGCATATAATGCAAAACATCCTTACACTAAGGTGGGTGTTAGCTTGGCTAACACCCCTCCGATGCTTAAGTTAGTATTGGGTTTCAAAGAATAAATTAAACCAAACATATTTAAAAAAGATAGAATTCATACCATCCTGAGTTAGAAATTAAATTCTAAACTCACTTGAAATAAAGCTTAAGGTGTATAGCATTCCAAGATCTCGGTAGCATATCCCCTTTTATATTCTTGAGTCTATATGCTCCTTTCCCTGCTTCTGATTCAACTTCATATGGTCCTTCCCATTTTGGAGCTAGCTTGCCATCGGCAGGATTAGTGGTATTCTGAAAAGCCTTTCTTAACACCCAATCTCCAACCTTAAATCTTCTGGTCCTAATATTCTTGTTATATGCTCTGGATATTCTTTGTTGATATGCTGCCATCCTTAGCCTTGCTGCATCCCTCTTTTCATCTATAGTATCCAAATCCTGACACAAGGCTTCAGGATTCTGTTCAGGATCCCGTAGGATAGATCTTGCAGTAGGTATTGCCATTTCCATTGGAATCATTGCTTCTGCTCCAAATACCAAGGAAAATGGGGTTTGGCCTGTTGCATTCTTTACCGTTGTCCTATCAGCCCACAAAACAAAGGGTAATTCTTCGGCCCATCTTCCTTTTTTGGCTCCAAGTCTCTTCTTTAAGTTATTGACAATTATCTTGTTTGAGGATTCTGCTTGTCCATTCGCTTGAGGATGTACCGGAGTAGATGTTATCATTTTGATTCCCCAACTCTTGCAAAAGTCAGTAGTTCTCTTGCTTATAAACTGAGAACCATTATCACAGATTATCTCGGTTGGTACTCCGAATCTGGTCAGGATATTTCTCTTTATGAAGGATACTACTTCTTGATCTCTAACTTGAACAAATGCTTCTGCTTCAACCCACTTGGAGAAATAATCCGTCATTGCCAACATGAAAACCTTTCCTCCTGGAGCTTTTGGAAGCTTTCCCACTATATCCATACCCCACTTCATAAACGGCCAAGGGGAAACAATAGGATACAGCGGTTCAGCAGGCTGATGTAATATGTTACTATGTCTTTGACATGCGTCACATCTTCGAGCATATTCTGTGGCATCTTTTCTCATTGTTGGCCAATAATATCCTGTCCTTAATACTTTTGAGAATAATGACATGCCCCCAGTATGGTTACCACAATCCCCTTCATGTATATCCTAAAGTACTTCTTTGGCTTCAGGATCCTCCAAGCACCTCAAATACGGTCCTGCAAGAGATTTCTTGTATAAAACATTATTTATAATAGTGAATCGTGATACCTTCATCCTAAATGCCTTAGGATTTTCATTTTCGGGGATGTGTCCTTCCTTGAGATATCTCATTATTGGAGCCGTCCAAGATTTAGGATCCTCTTCAGGATACTCTGCTCCAGGATCCTGAATACCCGCTACTTCTTTATCCCGAGGATTCGTTGCAGGATACAAGATGTTTTGGTCAAAAAATCTGATGAGGATAATGCAACCAAACTCTCTGTTACAGGGGTATGATGCTTGAATTACTTTGTGGCAATAAGGATCACTATGAAAAATAAATAACAAGTGACACAAGGTTTATACGGGGAAAAAGCCCTTGATCAAGAGTTGATATCCGGCACAAAAAACCCCGGGTGATGGAAACTACCGATCACCAAGCTTAAATAAATCAGTAAATGTTTACAACATCGGATAGCAAAGAGCTAGGTACAAGGATCACTAGTGTGAAATGTGTAAAAGTGAGCGAAAACTGTTAAGTGTTTGCCGAAAACTTTAAGAGTGCGATTGTATGAGAGTGTGTGTAGCTGAAAATGGCTAAGTCTTCTAATTACTAGCTCGTCACCCCTTTAAAAATAGAAGTTCACTACGCTAACAAACTATCCGGCTTTTGTGCCAAGCTCCCACGTTCTCCACAACGTCCATTTCCAGTCAAACGTGTGCGAAATACCCGTGGAATATTCCATAGTAACGTTGCCAAGACCAAGTCAAGCTTGTTACTCCTGCAAAATAATACGAAACACAAACAAACAATCGTTAGTATGAGGATCCTTAAGGTGATCCATGATCCTGATCCTGAAGCTCTTCTGAGGATCACTATCTGTCACAGAAGTAAGGATCATTAATTAGGATAACAAGTAAGGATCACTAATTGTTAGAAAATCATCCCCTAACAATTGCCCCCATAATATAAGGAGTAATATGTAAAATGAACGAATTATATTTTCTTGATCTTATCCGCAACTAACTATCGTAAATATAGCCGTTGATGTAGAACTATCCGTTGCAATTATGACGTCACAGAAGTGACAACCCTGCACAATCATGATTATAAATAGGAGATATAGATAGGATCGTTTGCATTTAAATTTCAGAGATACTCCCTTTATAATTGCATCCGAAGATAAACATGTATTCTCTCTTCATCTTCTTCCTTCTTTTGCTCTGTTTTCCGTCTCTTTCCCTCATTCTGTCAAAGATGTTGCTCCGGAACTCCCCAGCTAAGGATCACCCTAAAAACAGCCCACTAAAGAGCCAGGGGATCATCAAAGATTCCATAAAAGAACGCTGCTGTTTCACCGATCCGCAGATTGATAGGATCCACCACTGCTTCCCGGCGAACACCATGTTCAAATCTTTTGATCCCAATGCCCTGAGTGATCATATTTCCGACAACTGGGTTGCTTTTCCTGTCACTCCGTTCACCATAGGCTATACATATCCCTTTCCAGCCTTCACCCAATCTTTATTTTCCCTAACCGGCATCTCTTATATCCAAGCCATGCCGATGATATGGAGGGTTTTGGCGATCGAGGCTGGAGGCAAGGGTGAAGGTGGTGAAGCAAGTGGAGCCGGAGGTGGTGATGCAGCGAAGGTTTAGGCTGCATGATTGGGCGATGATGGAAACTTCTAGACATAGCCGGAGCCCAATTTTTTAGTTTGATGGTTGTTTTGTTGAACAATTTGATGGTTTGTACTGAACAATAGTTTTTAGGATTAAGGATCATGTATGATCCTTTGGACAATAGGCAGGATTGCAAATGGTGGAGGGATCCTCTGTTTGGGGGATGAAGCCATTGTGATCCTGCCGCCTTTATATTCCTGCACTACTTTTGAACCTATTATCATGGACACCCTTTAC